>JAWQFJ010002373.1:22041-80853 GCA_034096865.1 Theodoxus fluviatilis
CCCCGCACCACCAAACCAGTCTTAAGGTGGATTTTATCATTTTTGAGATGTTTATATTTTTGAATTCTACAGAGTTTCCTGATTAATTTGACACCAAAACGAACCTGGTAGCTCAAATATTGTGGAAGTTATAACGAGTTGTAGTTGAAAACTCAGTCGCGACTTGTTTTGAGAAAACGGACCTCAAAGTTTTGCATGCAATCCTCACACATTCTCCTTAGCAACAGGGTCTTAGAATTATCCAATCATCTTGATTTTTTGCACAGCAGAAGAAATGAAAGAAAGTGCGCGAAAGACCATGTGTAGAGGTTCTGCAAGGGTTACGTGTTGTTTTGCAGGGTCAAAATTGGTTGATTTTGGCAAATAAAAATGCTCTAAATTATCACAATTATAACTTTAATTAATTTTTTAATGCACTTAAATACATTTTTAAGACATAAAACTTATACCATTTTATAGATTAATTTTTAGAGAATGCAATGAACCGAAAACCTCAATTTCACACAGGCAGACCCCCACCACCTTCAGAGCTGTGTAGCGCTGTTTCGATGATTGCGAGTTAAGACTGGTTTCCAGAAATGGGTCACAAATGACGGCTGAGGAAACAATGGACGACTGTGTCGAAGGCGGCAAAGCTGCCTGAGACACAGGAGTTCGCATCGACTTCAAACTTGGAATGGGGTTAGATGTGGGCCAGAGTCAGGTCATGGTGGGGTTAAAAAAAATGGTGTCGCCATGGTAACCGGAAGTGGGTACAAACAAGATGGCCGCCAAAAACTCAAAGTGCTCCGATTTGACCGAAATTTGGTGTGTGGGTAGGTAAAGTCAAATAATGAAGATCTGTGAAAAAAACTTTTGGTTACCATGGTTACGTCACAAGAAAAACAAAATGGCGGCTGAGGAAACAATGGACGACTGTGTCGAAGGCGGCGCGGCCGCCTGAGACACAGGAGTTCCCATCAACTTAAAACTTGGTATGGGGTTAGATGTGGGCCGGGGTCAGGTCATGGTGGGGTTAAAAAAAGGTGTTGCCATGGTAACCGGAAGTGGGCACAAACAAGATGGTGCTCCGATTTGACCGAAATTTGGTGTATGGGTAGGTAAAGTCAAATGATGAAGATCTGTGAACACATTTTTGGTTATGGTTACGTAATGAGATAAACAAAATGGCGGCTGAAGAATTTGGCTTTGTATGTGGCTTTGACGCTTTGCGCATTGCCTGGCCGCGAAGCGGCTAGTTATTACATACTTGCTAGCTCAAATACGCAATCTTGGACGTTTATTCCACTCACAGAATGACAACAAAATGTGAATAATAATTGACAAACTGGTGTACACAATACGCTTTCAGTTGAGTTGGGTTACAATGAATATAATATTTGCAGCAGTCGTGAAGGTGATTGGGCTCTGTTTCGAGCATGAACACCTATGCAAAAATGCAGCCATGGCCCACTAGCAGAGTCGGGTCAGCACACCTTTCCTTGGATGAGTCCACTAGTGCAGCCCATCAGCGAAAGGGATCCCCTTCAATGCCCCGAGATCTTGCCTGCATATGTCTTTGTAGGACAGCTGGGGTCAACCACTTGTAAATGCATTTCAGTCCATGAATTAAATATCATTTTAAAATACAAAGAGAAATAAGGCGATACTTGGAAAACAAAGAAGCAGTAGCAACAGCAACCACAAAACCACAATAGTAATAAAACATCATGGACTAAACTAAATTTAAGGACAAAGTGCACTTACCATTCACAAGCAGTTCATTCTGGCAGGTCTGACAAATCTGTTTCTCTGTAAGAAGAAGCACACATTTCTTAGAGAACTATCTTGGACCAACAGTATGGTGAGAATCTGATATACAGCTTCACTTCTCACCAAGGAAAATTTTATTTTTCAATGCAAAAAGTTTCTAAATAAATATTTAAAAAAATGTTTGAGTTGGCCAGCTTTTAGCAATCTGTCACACCTAATACTGTTCATACCAACTATTCCCATATATGTAAATGACTTATCTCATGATTAGGCCTACAGAGTTCTGGCATACTGGCTGTTCATAACTGTGCTTGAAGGATGTTTGCAAATATGACATGGAACTAGTGAACATTAGCCCTTTTAGCTTGGAGTTCGATGGAAATAATATGGGCTCCAGCAAGTACCATATTTTTTGGACTACAAAGCGTTTTTTATAATAGGCGCAACCTCTCTTAAAAAACAACCAACCTATTTGAGGCTTGTACATGTATAAGGTGCATTGCAGTATAAAGCATGCATCAACAGGCGTCATTAGTGTCAACAGCACATGTGCTATGGACTGTCAACAGCAGAAATATATTACAGACAGACAGATAAAACTATTGAAATGAATAAATATCCTTCTGAAGCATGAGTATTTTGGACATGAATAAGGCACTACCATAGTATAAGGTGCAGGGGTCACTTTGGAGAAAAAAAGCATCGCCTTCTAGTCCAACAAATAAAGTACACAATATCAGCAGGCATAGAGCTCAGAGAGAACTTGCAGATAGATGGATAGATGGAGTTTTACGGCCTGTCAGCCTTTGTAGGCTAAGTAAGGCCATCAGACACGAAAATCTCTAGAAGAATTCCAAGTAAGTGCAATTCAAGTCATGATGTCCCTATTTATTCACCTCTTACGAATCACGTAGGGAGACGTGGTGGGTCAATTCTTAACTCCTCAACCCAAAAGGTGCGAGAGAACTAGCAGATGGCTCTGCTTGGGGAGAAGAGGCAAAGACAGAAAAAGCGAGCAGTGGTCTCCACTACTTCTAAATCCTCAGCATTCATTGTTCCAATTGTAGGACAGAGTCACTCCATAGCAGTTTTTTTTTGGCCACAGCCTTCACTGCTCACCAATCAACCCAGTGTCTTTTCAGACAGGTGTTGGCCAAAGAGATGTCTTTTTGCAAGGGCAGGACCTTACCATGATGATGACGATGATGATGGTGTTTTACGGCCTATCAACCTTAGTAGACTATGTAAGGCTATTAAAGCACGATAATGGATGGATGGTGTTTTATGGCCTATCAGCCTTTGTAGGTTGTGTAAGGCCATTAAGCATGAAAATCACTAGACCAGTTTAAAGTAAACGCAAATCAGGACACGGTGTCACTAGATGTTCGCCTCTTATGAATCGCGTAGGGAGATGCAGTGAGTCAATTCTGACCCCGAACTCACAGGGGAATTAAAGCACAATAATCACTAGAACAGTATAGAGTAAACGCAAATCAAGTCATGGTGTCCCTATTTATTCAGATCTTACGAATCACGTAGGGAGACGCGGTGGGTCAATTCTTGCCCTGAACCCACAGGGGGTAGGACCTTACCAGAGATGTAGTAGCCGCGCTTGTGGGTGCGCACTAGTCTTTCCATCAAGTTGAAGCTGTCAGCTACCAAGATTCTCCGACAGCCCTCTCGCAGAGAAATCTGCAATACACATGAAATCTCAAGTGTGCTCTGCTGAAAAACAACATGCACAACAACAGGATTCGCCACTCTCTCCCAAAAAATTTTCATTACGTCAGGCCAGGGTTGCTTGATTCACACTACTCAGCTGGAAAGCCTGGCTGTTGGTCTTGCAGTGCCTACTCCTGTAACTCAGCCAGGGGCAGCCCCAAGCAGCCAAAACAGGCATAAATAGAAAAACACAATGATCATCTACAGACCCACAGCAAAGTAGTGTGATCACATCCTATAAAGGTAAAGGTGTGATTTTTTATAGCAACTTATC
Source organism: Theodoxus fluviatilis (assembly GCA_034096865.1). Taxonomy (NCBI): domain Eukaryota; kingdom Metazoa; phylum Mollusca; class Gastropoda; order Cycloneritida; family Neritidae; genus Theodoxus; species Theodoxus fluviatilis. The sequence goes on from JAWQFJ010002373.1 coordinate 25,790, forward strand.
ACCTAAGTCTGGGTCTCAAACTTCTTTACACTTTACCCCCTAATCACTGGGCCACATGATCAATCTTTTACTAGCACCTGACAATAAACATGTAAACAGACATATAACATGCACAGTCAGGTGACAGTACCAAATTAATTCCCTGGGAGGAATTCCAAACCGATGCTGGCCCATGGCCACACACAAGGATTAATCGCACCACACTGTGCTATCGCTGCCCTCACAGGTACCCGGGTTTACTCCTGGGTGGGGAGAAGCAAGGCGAGTAAAAAATCTTGCTCAAGGATGCAACTCTGGAACCAAGCAGCTTCAAATGTCGCACCCACAAGTGACTGCAGGTCAAACATGCTAACCACTTGGCCACAAAGCCCTAAAGTCCCATTGAGTGTTCAGTGCTGGCAAGACCAGGTCAAGAACACTGAGGTGCTTGGGAGTGTGCATTCTACAATCAAGATGTCATGGTAATGAAAGTCCATCTCTGATGGACAGGGTATGTCACTTGTGTACATGTGCAGACCTGACAAGGATTTCCCCAACAGTTCATGAACAACTCCCTCAATGCCTCAGACACCAGGGACACCCTGCAAGTTGTATACGGACTGCTTCAAGATCAACCTTCAACAGAACAGCATCTCTTCAAATCATGAATGAATGGCAGCAGACAGAGTCTGTGGCGAGACCTCATCAGGACTGCCTGTCCAGTCTTCGAGGAAGTTTGCTGCTACTGCCCACAGGATCCCAGAGCCACATGACACTGGTAGCAGCCTCTCCTGTCTCAGTTACTGTGGAGATTCATACCCTCCCTGGCTGAGGCTGGACCATATAGTAAACTGAAGATACCCACTGAGTGGTACTACGGACATCATCAGATACAGCAGAATTCCAACAGTGTTCAATGAATCGAAGTGAATTTACCGCTTTGTTGCCTGTAGCTATTGCAATGAAAGGGATACTGCGTGGCAAAGACTCCAGAACAAAGGACAACCACTTAGTTCTCACCTGGAGATTGTAATCCTGCAGAATCTTGACCAGGGAGTCCCTGAGATCAGGCACATCCATGCCTTTCTGGATGCGCTCTATCACTTTGATGGGGTCAATGTGAGCGCCCACATTCTGCAGCAGCGTCCTCAGAAATTCTGCAAAGAACAGAAATGGCTTCAAGTTACCAAGAGGACTATGACTATAGGATTGCTGACAAAAGGCACACATATTCAAACTGAACAGCTTGTGGGTCTATGTTATTCCAAGCTCCAGAGTTGCATAAATTGATTTATGGCTGTGTGCCTTGGATACATCAGTGTCTACCCTCCTCAAGCAACCACGACTGCATTGGCTGGGCTGAATGGAGGATGGCTGAACACTCAAAGATCTGCTTAATGGAAAACTGGCAGAGGGAAAGAAGCCAACTGGTTGTCCCCAGTTTTTTGTACGAAGACACACAAAGACATATGCCAGCACAATCTCAAGGCACTTAGGATCAATGTGAATGCCTGGGAGACAACTGCTTCGGACAAATGCACCTGGTGACAAGAGATGCACAGTTTGAAAGGAGCCTGATGGAGTGGACAGATGGCAAGTATCACTGGAGATAGACCAGCTTCAACTTTCAAATACCCACGTTGCGGCTTGGACTGCTATAGCCATATTGAACTCCAGAGTCACAGCAAACATCTGCAACAGGTCGACACTAGCATCCAGTGTCACAAAAACATGGCTCTCCAGTACTGACAGATGTCTACGTGGATCCATGTAAATACTTGTTCTTTTGTCCAGAACAATAGCAAGACAAAGTCTTCAGAAAAGTTACATGGTAGTTACACAGTGGAAAAGTAACCAAATGCATCTTAACCCTGCAAACTATAAAGAACTACTCAACCAATAGCAACTGCAAGGCAGAAATCAGCATTCATGCTTCCAGCCTTATGTTGCACTCAAGCACTTTATCAGTTCCTAATTTGGACGGTGTTTATATGTACACAGTTATCTTTAAACCTGCAGCCTGCTGAAATAAGCGTTTCTCACCAGGCTTGTCCATGGAGTAGCGAATGAGGTCTTCCCACAGTTCTTCATCTGCCTGCTCCATGCAGAAGTTGACAGCGTAGTTCACGTCCTGCAGCTTCTCCATGATCAGCACCAGTGCCTGCCGTACATTGCCGATGCGTCCTGGAAACAAGACGGTAAACACTCTTGAATTCTATCTATGAACATCTTCAGAACACTCCCAAAAAACAAAGCAACCCTCTCCCCCTCAAAATATATACTTTAAATCAAACACACACACACACACACACACACACACACACACACACACACACACACACACACACACACACACACACACACACACACACACACAGACTGGTAAAGACGCAGCGGCAGAAGAAGAAAAGAAGAAGAAGAAGAAAAAGCAGACACAGGAAGGGGAAGAGGAGGAGGAGAAGGAGGAGGAGGAGACGGAGGAGGAGGAGGAGGAGGAGAGGGAGGAGGAGGAGAAGGAGGAGGAAGAGAGGGAGGAGGAGGAGAGAGAGGAGGAGGAGAAGGAAGAAGAAAAAGAAGAAAAATAATCATATTACCCCATTGGGAAATCAGCTCAACCCATTCAAAGTAAACAATGATAAATCAAGCTCACGTAGTCAAAACCATCACACTAATTACTATTCACCCAATGAATTCATATCCAAATGCACATATTAGTGAGGCGAGCAATTAGACACCAGTACCCCTTATCGAAAATGGCACAAAGCAGCACACAATCCATCAATAGACATCTTGCATCAGGCAAAGTGACACAATCAAATTTCTTTCAAGATTATACAAATCTGTTTCACTTGCAGGATGAAAAGAGCCTCTTTTTCATCTGAACAGTGCGTCTAGTTCATTTCTCTATTGAAAGACTCTGGGACAGCTTCCTCACCCAGCAGGAACACAGTTTCCCGGTGGAAACTGCGTTTCTGGCACTCCTCCAGTGCCACCTCCAAGGGGTAGGACTCGCTGCGCCGCAGGAAGGGCAGCAGCTTGGGACGCATGTACTCTGCATAGAGGTGCACCAGCATGGAGTGGTACTCCTGCGGCATCTGGACTTCCCTCTGCCACAGCCCATCCAGGTACTGGAAGAGAGGGAAAGGTAAAGGTGCCCCGTTTTATATTGCCACTCTCCATCCATTGGTGGGTGCTCAAAGTGCACACTTTTCCCTCCTGGTCATCAGGCTACTTTTATCACTCCATCACTGTCTCAAGTCCCTGGGGAGCATGCAACCAGGCTGAGGATGAATGCACCAAAGTTAGCTTTCATGATTTTCCCACTCAGCCCTCACAGGTACCCGTTTTACTCCTGAGTGGGGAGCAGATGTTTGATTCATCCACTGTGCAAAGAATTTCAGCCCAGGATGATAGTTTGAAGAGGAAGATTCATTCCATCCAGAGGGAATATGGCCTGGTTCAGACACTCTTTATGTTGTGAAACATCCACTCACTCAAACTCAAACTTCACTGGGTCCCCTTGGAACATACTGTGAATGACGAAGTTCATAATACAGAACTGGTGCCCCTGCAAGGGACAGACAGAGAAAGTTTCATACTTCAGGCAGGTACCAAACTTGTGACCTCCATTTGGCCACTTAGCTACTGAGGACCTTGACAAATGCTGTCCATACAGTTTATTTACAATCTTGACTAATTCTTTTCATGTCACAATGCATCCTGGCAACACGGTGGTGAACAGTCCTGAATCCTAGCTATGAACATCTTCAGAACCCTCCCCCAAAACAAAAGCAACTGAAAAACAAATATCACATAAAGTCAATTTATGAGACCCCTGCAAGTATGAAAAAGAATAACAATGAACCGCAAAATTTTCAGTATTAATTTTACATAAAAGATATTGAGTCTGAGTCTGCTTATCTTTAAACATTTACACACGACAGTAAAAGAAGTACGAAAAGCATGAAAATAGTAAACAGAAAATAAATATCATTGACAGTACCTGATAGAGATAGGGCTCTTTTTTTTTCAACTGCTGCACCACTTGAATCATCTGCAAGAGAGCCAGGCAATACAAATCAGAAAGGAATTACAGAACAAGGTCAAGAGTGAGAACACACACATGCACGCATGCAAGCACGCACACACACACACACACACGGACACACACACACACATGCGCACACACATACGCACAGACTCACACATAGACACATGCACACACACACACGGACACATGCACACACACACACACACGATACACATGCACCACACACACACACACACACACATGATACATACAAACACACACACACACACACACACACCAAAAACAACACACACAAACACACACACAGACACTCACACAAGCACTCTTACAAAGACATGCACACATACTGATAAACTTGTCCAGGAATGTTTGACATAGCTTTCTAGTCAAACACTAACATATTATGAATGTGGCAGGGTAAAAATATAAAAAACTTAGATGAAATTAGAATATGAATTCCAAAATTGTGCAGATTTAATATTACAAGCAAGATGATCATCCAATAATGGTGCCATTATTCCAACATCTTATACATCCCAACCCAGCCAAACCCAAACCTTGCCAGTGCAGATGTCATGGCTCAAATTACTTCAAACATTCTTTCTGGCGAGGGCTATGGCAGAGTCAGCAGAGAGGGCATCATTCTGGATCTGGATCAGCCGAATCACCAGAGCCCAGAGCCCTGCTGTCCAAAAGTATCGGAAGCAGGCAGATTCTGCCCCATGATGCACGTAAGGCGTGGAAAGAGACAAAGGCAGAAGACACGAACCTGGAGCTATAATCAGGAGTGGCCTCCCCTGAGAGTGTCAGGAAGTGTCAAGGGCCGAAAACGCTTCCTCTGAAGACTGTTGCCTCACTCCATTGGCAGTTTCTTGCCACTGTTCAAGCCATGTTGCTTTTAGTACGGTATTCAAAATGTGGACAATTACTGAAATCCTGACTTCTTATCACCAATATCACTGCTACAAAATTGTGTCCTGTTACTCACTGGAATTTTCTCAATGTTGTCAATGAGCATCTTCACTGCTTGTTCTGCATCAAACTCCATGAGCTGCACTATCTTGTCACTGATGGCATCAAAGAGGCTGTGCTTGTGAATCAGTTGGAACACATCCTTGTGCTTCAGCCTGCAGAAAAAAGACAATTATTACATAACTTCGGGTGCAGTCCTTTGGAACAGAGATAATATGCACCCCCCCCCCCCCCCCAATTTTGTATTTGACCAAGCATTGCACAGTATCCCCAATCAAACACTACCAAATATCCCATGAAACATATGAGCGCTTCAAATGTAGCATGAATACACACATCCATGATCTACAAAAGTTAATTATGAGGCAGAAGTTTACTATTATTATCAAAGACAAAAAGAATGTTGTATTTTATTATAAATGTCACGTTCTTTCTTTTTCTACTACAAGCTGGAATGACATAAAGCACAGTTATCATCATTTTTCATCTAAATGTATTAAGTTACAAGATCATCCATGATGGACAGATACAAATCCGTAACTAGACACTCACTTGAGGTAGATAGTGAGTGCTTTGTCAAAGGCTCTCTGATGGGCATACCTGAAAGGAATGATGCCCAGTCAAAGGAACGTATAAACCTAAATGAAAACAATGCATGACTTGTGAACAATTTAATTGGAGGAAATATGATAACTGGGGCACTCATTGACTCTCTTCCCTTCTTTTGATACAGTTCAGCTTCCATTTGAGTGTGAAAGGAGATTTTCTGCTAAGTCACTCCTTTATCTGTTTTACCCCAGCTTTTTTTCTTCCCCCTCTCCCCCCTTCCCCACTCCTTTCTTCTTCTATGTGCAGGACATTTAAGTATGTAAAAAATGGCAACAATCACACTGATACAGACAAGGCAGAAGCTGTGTTCCAACATCAGCAGTCCATCATTCAAACTGCAGAATAAATAAAGCAAAAACAAAATAAAAAGCTGATGGAACATGTCTATTGATTACTGCAGGTAAAACCAAAGCCTTCCTCATTTGTTTTGCACTCTCAACTTTATCATAATGCCGAAATGAAAACCTTTGATGCAGGGCAATTTTTCACAACCTCGCATCAGTCATCCACCATTGAGCACTGAAGAGGCTGACAAAAGACAATGATGAACAAAAGAAGGAACTCAACATGGGAATCTGCACACACTGGAGCATGGCTACAAAGACAACAAAGCATCACTGATGGAAGAAAAAAAGAAGAAGCAGAACAGCACAATACCACCAGACACACAAGGACAACTACACAGAGGAGAAAGAGGAGTGCCTCTGACAAACAACAAAAGACTATCTCCACTCACAAGAACATAAAAAACACACAAAGTAAACATCTCAGAGCTACCCACATATGAGAGAGAGAGAGAGAGAGAGAGAGAGAGAGAGAGAGAGAGAGAGAGAGACTGAGAGGAGAGATTAAGCATATGAAGGAAGGAACGAGAGAAAGAGAGAAAGACAAAGGAGGACGATCTGCACACACAGAAGCAAACTAAGCACAAGAAGAGAGGACTGACAGGAGAGCCAGGCTGCGGAGCAGGGGAGTGGAAGTGGAGTTTCGGTCCAGCTGCATGAGGACGGCATTGATGATGGTCTCCGTGTGGTACAGCTCCTGTGGCCAGTCCTGCAGCAGCTGCAGAAACCTCTGTAATGAAGAGAATAATGAATGCATGAATGAATGAATGAATGAATGAATGAAGAAATGAAGTTGTGTAGCCTTTTCCTGGTTACAGCAAGTTAAGTCTCCATTTCCCTAGTAAATCACCTTTTAAAAATTGTGCAAGGAGGACATCATGAATCTACTCTTAACCCCATCTTGAAGATAATGAAGAGAAACAGACACAAATGTCAGTTCTAGTAAGTTTTTGAACAGTTCATGAGAAACTAGTGCATAAGAGAGTAGAGTAATTGGTGTTGCACAGGCTCAAAGAAAGCACTACTGAAAGACAGACGTTGTATTAGTCATGCCAGATTAATGCAAACAGAAAAAAATGACACAAAGACTGACAGCCTGACATAATGCCTCAATACTAGTTGTATGAATGAGTGGATGAAGAGTGGATGAAGGGATGAATGGAAGGAAGAAGGATCGATAGAAGATGGATAAAAGAAAGGGATAACATATTTAGCTTGTGTGGGTGAGTGTGTGTGTGAGTGTGTGTGAGTGTGCGTGTGCAAGTGTGTGCGTGACTTTGTGTGTGTGTGTGTGTGTGTGTGTGTGTGTGTGTGTGTGCATGCATGCGTGCATGTGTCCATGTGTGTGTGTGAGTGATATTAATGAACCACCATACTGTGCTGTGGGGTTTTAGTTTTAGTTTTCTTTGTTTTTAGAGAGAGAGAGAGAGAAAGAGAGACAGAGAGACAGACAGACAGACACACACACACACACACTTATGCACACATACATACACATAGATACTTCAACAGATATACACAGAAACAGACCAACACAAAACTGCATACACACTTTCAAAACCACACATACTCTGACATTAACAGTCTGCCATGTTTTGACCAATACCTATCTCAGCACTCAGACACTGAATACCTATCTCCAAAACCTCATCACACAGCATACCTGCAGGGGATTGAAGAAATACAACCATCTTCCACAGGCCATGGTGAAACACAAACAGAACTGGGCTCACAACGCATCCTTGAGGCAAACCTTGTTTGCTAGACTTGTAATCCCATGAAGAAGTGTATCCCTCTCCCATTTGCTCTGTCCAATCATCTACACAGTGTAGAAAACTAGCCTCTTCACACATAGAAGTCATTGACACTGTGACTAGCAAATGCCACATAAGGCTTGTTCAGGAGGCACAGCGCTGCGAAGCGCTGCACAGCGCTGCATGTGTTTCACTCCTGAACAGCAATTTTGGGGCGTGATTCACTCAGCGCTGAGCAGCGCTGTGCATCACAGATCCGAGGTGATTCACACGATTTTCAAAATGGCGTCTTCGATCCCGCACTGGCCGTCGATGCGTAAAAGAACCCTCAGAAACATCATTTTGGGACTGGAACGGGCTTTATTTGCCCCAAGCGCTCTGTATGCGCGAGTAATGGCAAGTAAGGATGACACAGTAGTGGACTTTATTCATGCAGAATACATTTAAACGTGCATAAAGGATGTCTGTGGCAAAGAAAACACTTTCTTAGCGTCTAGCAACACAACATGGGGCGCAGAAGATTTACCTCCCCTTTAACAAGTGAAGCGCTGCACTAAATATGTAGGTGTTCAGGAGAGGCAAAGAGCGCTGAATTGCCAACATAAAGAGCTCATGCAGCGCTTTGTACTCCTGAACAAGCCTATAGTCTTCCACATCTGTTACAGAAAAAAAAATACATACACTGCCCTGGTTTTTTGACTGGAATATCCATGTGATGCTGTCAGACCAGATGAACCATGGCAATATCCCCCCACAAACATGGCAACTATCTTTTGGAGCCTGATCAAATCAGCACTAGTGGGTGGATTAAAAGCAGCAGTAATAATTCACACACACACACACACACACACAGAGTCAAAGACACTAGCGCAGAGAGAGAGAGAGAGAGAGAGAGAGAGAGAGAGAGAGAGAGAGAGAGAGAGAGAGAGAGAGGAGAGAGAGAGAGAGAGAGAGAGAGAGACAGAGAGAGAGACGAGACAGAGAGAGAGAGAGAGAGAGAGACAGAGAGAGAGAGAGAGAGAGAGACAGAGACAGACATGAGAGAGAGAGAGAGACAGAGACAGAGAGAGAGAGAGAGAGAGAGAGACAGAGACAGACAGAGACAGAGATAGAGAGTTGAGAGAGAGAGAGAGGGGGGGGAGGGAGGGAGGGAGGGAAGGAGGGAGGGGGTAGGGAGGGAGGGAGGGGGTAGGGAGGAGGGAGATGAGAGAGATCGAAGAGAGATCGACCTGAGAGAGTCAGAGAGATGACGACTGAGAGAGAGCTGATGAGAGCAGAGAGAGAGAGAGAGAGACAGAGACAGAGAGAGAGAGACAGAGAGAGAGACAGAGAGAGAGACAGAGAGAGAGAGACGCAGAGAGAGAGAGACGCAGAGAGAGAGAGAAAGAGAGAGAGAGAGACGCAGAGAGAGAGAGAGAGAGAGAGAGAGAGAGAGATGGAAATGGTGAGAAATTTGACATGGTTATTTGTAGATTTCGATGAAAAAGTCAGAGGCACCAAAGATGAGACTGCAGACTGAATTCAAATGCACAGAGCCTGCCTCAACAAAGGCTGATAAAGGCCATGTCCAGACCAATGGGTGCTGCATGACATCATTTCCACGGATGTCTTTAGTTGTAAGCAGCAAGCAAACATTGCTCTTTGCAACATTTGACTTCTTTTCTTATCATTGCCTTCATAAAGTTCTGCATGGAAGCCAGTTGTTTCCAGAGAGATAGGGTTTCACATTCTCTTTTTGTCTGTTAGCTTCATCGACGACCATGCAGACATTTGGGAGCTGAGGGGACAAAACAGGTCTATGGAAGGTTCTCGGACAATGAGGGAGGTAAGGGTGGCCGGCAGCTCTGGGTTGTACGCTGGGGCTTTCCTTGCCAGCCGTTTTTTGCTCAGTTGCTTCTGTTGGCCTCACATCAGAGAGGCATGGAAGATAGAGGAGCACCAGCAGGCTCTGACCTGAGCAGTCTCCTCCCAGGTGTTTAGATCCATGCAAAAGTGCTTTAAGGGGAGGCTTCAAGGAGTCCTTAAAGTGCTTCCTTTGGACTCTCTGGGAGCATATGCCCTGCTGTAGCTTGCCATAGAAGTGCCTCTTAGCTTCAGGAGAGCGTTGGGAGCAGAGTACCCAGTTTCAAATAAACACACACACACGCACGCACAGACACACACTCACACACACACACACACACACACACACACACACACACACACACACACACACACACACACAGACACACACTCACACACACACACACACACACACACACACAAACACACACACAAACACACACACAGACACACACATGCACAACAATACATAGATAAAGACACATCTTGTGAAAGAAAAAGCAATCTAGGAAGAACATCTACACTTCAGTAACGTATGTTACTGATCCTGAAAAATGCTTCTGAAAACATTTGGAAAATGAAAAGACAAGAAAAGAGGAAATGTTCTTACATCAACATCTTTCTGCAGGAAGTCATTCAGGACAAGCTCATAGATGGCAGGGGGCAGCTGGGGGTCGCTTCGAGGGAGGAAAGGAGCCACGGCCTGCAGCTGCTCGAGTTCCGCAAACTTGTAGACCACGTCCTCCCAGAGCTGCTTGTTCTTGCCAAAGATCTTGGTGCACAGCCGAGCAGCCTCATCATAGGCCTCCTCTGACAGCAGGTACTGAAGGTAGTCCCGCCCTATGGACTGAAAAGCAATGGCAATTTGCAAGAATGTTTTGAAATCTTGATAGATTACTTTCATCGTCGTACATCGTGAAAATGTACAATTGGGATAGTGAATTAAACTGACAGACATTTACTTTACTCCCCTACTGTAAAAAAAAGAAGTGAAGCTTTAGAAAACCTTTAAGGACAGGTTTTAGTTTTTTCTACGCTGAAGAACTGAAGTTTTCACTAAAATCTTCGAAAATGAGATTTTTTTACCAAGATCAAGTTCACCCTCTTGACTTTCACATCTCCGATTATTTTTTCTCTATCTTGCCTCAAAATATTTTAAAAACAATTTTTTAAGAAGTCAGGTGGGGCCAAAAACACTTCATTAATTATGCACAACTCTAAATATTTAATATCTCACGATCTACATGTCCGATTAAAAAAAAAAATTCACCACAATTCGCCTTTTCTACACCCCGACCACGCTGAATACACATGGTGATTGCTCTGAAAGCTTCAATTTCATTGGTTCTCTTAACTATGGGTTATAGGGAGAGGAAAGAGAATTGACCAATCAGAGCACGCTTCACAGCAGCCGGTAGTTGCAGCTTATTTCAAGCCTCTACTGTTCCGCCTTCGCGTGTTTCTCATCAATCAGCTGTTTGGACTGTATCAGCATTTGAAAACAGTGAAAAGCTCATCAAAAGGTATGTATATGTTGCTTCTTATAACGATAGATTTGTACTCAGTGTTGTTTGAAGCGCAGATTTACTTTGGAGCATGGCCCGAGGTTCGTATTCGATTTGTAAACAATGAAGTGCACTTCGTGTGGTGAGATCTATTTTAGCTGAGCAGCCGTTTGCATAACCCCATCAACCAACCAAATACACTCTAATATTTTTCAATCAGAGAATGTAATTGTTAGAGTAAGTAAACAGACGGCTGAGAGGCTGATCCGATCGTGAAAGGAGCGGAGTAAATAACGAGATTAGTAGATGATGTTCAGTCACTGAGCCAGGCTGTTCGTACGATCATTTCCAAAGATTTTATAGTGCACAAGCTGTTCTAGAAACCATTTTGTTGTCTCTCTGCTGAAGTGCACGTCTGAATGGACAGAGGAGTCAATGGGCAAAAGAGATTAGACACGATTTCCAAGTTTTACATAACTGCACTAGCTCACTGCCTCTATCATGTCTTCCAAACTGTGACATCCCTTTGCATTTGTCTTTTTCAGTATCAAGATGTCTTCCAGGGAGGAGGACACTGGTGAGCTTCCAGAGCCTCCCAAGAAGAAGCAAAGAAGACCACCTAAGGCAAGAAAGAGAAAATTTCATGGCAATAGATACACTGGATCTCTGAGAGCAGCTACTTCCCCCATTTACCATCCACTGCATCATCATCGCAGACTGGGCCACCAACAGCCTCATCATCGCAGACTGGACCACCAACAGCCTCATCATCACAGACTGGGCCACCAACAGTCTCATCATCACAGACTGAATCACCAACAGCCTCATCATCACAGACTGGGCCACCAACAGCCTCATCATTGCAGACTGGGCCATCAACAGCCTCATCATCACAGACTGGGCCACCAACAGCCTCATCATTGCAGACTGGGCCACCAACAGCCTCATCATCACAGACTGGGCCACCAACAGCCTCATCATTGCAGACTGGGCCACCAACAGCCTCATCATCGCAGACTGGGCCACCACCAGCATTGCCTTCCCAGACTGCATCCTCACAGAAACTTGGGACTCCTACATCTGTTTTATCCTCAGGTGATAGTACTGAGTTGGAAGGATACAGATTTTTTTACATTGCTGTGTTGTCCAATTTCATTCAGTCTTTCCCTTGCAAAGTTTGCATCACAAGGTATGGGCCAGATGCCCTAAAGAAACATTTGTGGACAGAACCAGGCTGCAAATGGCAGTGGATGAGGCTGTTGTTGCCTTCAATGAAGGGGAGAAAGGAAAACTAAAAATTTTCAATAGACTAGGGCTAGTTGTTGGGCCACACATGGTCCGTGGCTTTGCGGCACTTGATGCACGACGCGTCAAGGCCTCAATCAGGCTGACAACTCCAGCAGTAAAAGCTGAGAGGAGGAAAAAAGTATTGCAAAAGCTGCTCAAAAGGGTGAAGATTCAGCCTACAAAATGGGAGGACATGAGTAGGTGCACTGTCTGTATAGTTCCTGAATAAAGACTTCAAAGTCAATTTTCTCTGTCATTTTTTTAATGGTTACTGATCTTGTGTGCCCATTTTCTCAGCCAAATCTTGTTCAATCATCTTGAACTTTTGAACACACACTCCAAGATTGTATGGAATCATCATAGACTAAGCATATTGAGGTTAATTGAGTACCTTTTGAGTTATGGATGATTCTTTCATACCTTAACAATTTTTTTCATGGACAAAGATGAAGTGTTTCTTCAAAATTACTAATTTACTAACATATGGTTCAAAACTTATAATTTTAGTTTGTGAGATCAAGCTATGTTTGAATAAGGCAAATACCAAGTTTGAAGCAAATATCTTCAAAATTGACAGAGAAAACAGGCACACAAAATGTGATACTATTTATAGACCCATTCGCCATATTGGTCATGTGACTGTAGCAATGTCATTACAAAGTCTGTTTTTGCATACTTCATGCAAGTATCTATCATATATGAAAAGATGGACTTCCTAGGTGCATAAACAAGAATTTTGACTAAAAAACTAAAACCTGCCCATAAGGCTGATGGGCCTTTATACTCCTACCATCTGTTTATCCCTCCCGAGTCATTCACCATAGGGAGATGTTGTGGGTCAATTCTTACTCCCCACCCACAGGGGGATAGGAGGCACCAAACTGGACCCCAAACAAGGCCAGAGTGCTGTTGTGACAGATTCATCTTTCTCTCCTCCCCTTTTTATTTGCTTTCATAATTCTTTGGATGCGTTTTAAAGACTGAAGTCTTTAATTAAGTTGTAGCTGAGAAATTTGCCCCTATGTAGAACAGAGTGTACATGACGTTTCTCAGGGCTGCAGTTCCGAGGGATGCGATAGGAAAGGCGTACGTGCTGTCTGGCATGTCCAGGCCCTAACTCCCATAGACTTGATAACATGTAAGTGGCCTGACCGGTCTGTGACTCGGTGTCCTTGACTGTTCCTTCAACTTTTGCCCAAACTCTGCGCGTAGCCCTGTGGGGGTTGGCGCATGCGTGGTCACGTTTTCATGCTGTATACAAAACTAGATGAATGCGTCTAAAACGTTAGTTAGCAGGAGGACAGGGTGTGGGACAGGCGCTCTTCCCCAACAACGCTACTCCGTGCGTCTGACCCCAGAGCACGTTAAAGAATTGGTTGCTCCATCCCCATTCACATCCCAAGAGAAATTGGGTGTGCTGATCAACGAGAGGAATCGTGGTTCTCTCAATGAGGAAACAACTCCCGTCCAAACGTCCCACCCACGCGCGAAACCGCTGCCACCGCCTCTCCGCATTCCCCAGCCTACTTGCCAGCCTGCCCTCTGCTGACCCCCGGGCAAGCCTCCCTCCCCGGCCTGACTGCAACCCAAGCTGCCAACAACAAGCCGCCGGACACGGTCACGACTACCGCTGCCCGTAAGCTGACCCCATGAAAACTTTCATCTGTTCTGCTGTGCTGTGTGTGTGAAAAATGATCTGCTCTAGATAGAGCGGAAAGATCATAATCCCATGGCCTTTTAATTTCTCGCTAGACAAAGCGAGAAAGCAGATTGGGCTGTGTGCCTTCAGAATAGATCTAGAAATTTGTCGCTGGAATTACCCACTAAAAATCTAGTGAGTACTAAAGTTGTCTCTGAAACTGATGACATTGCTTTTGAACCTAAAGACTGAACTATTGAACTCTTCCCCACCGCAGAAACATTGATCAATTATCCCCTGCCTGAAATCACGTGGGCACGGGAGAAATCTGGGTATTCATTTATCTGTCTGAAAGCCACAAAAGGGGCGATTGCTTGATTATTTGTTTTTCTGATTATTAAATCCTTTTCTTAATTGTCAAACCTGTTGTCCTCCTGTTTCTTTGCATGTGCACTGCATGAAGGAAATTTAATTGTGGCGTTTCTCCTCCACACGCCAGAACCCCTAGACCAGCGCATACCATGCAGAGCCGGTGTTTTTCCATAAACACGAGAGGAGGTAACGTCACAGCTGTGCTTACCTCCAGAGTGTGCTTTCGCAGTTCCTTGGCATGGCTGGATGCTTCTGCCATGGCCTCCTGTGGAAGAATATTGGGTGCTGATTAGTTTGAAAGATTATGACATGTCCTACCCAAATTGGCCCTACCCTTCCTTACAATTGATTGTTGTTGACACGCACACAATAGCAGACTCAGAAATTTGTTCCAATGACAGCCTGTATGTTTCTTACACATACAAACATGCACACATACATGCACACATACACACACACACACACACATTCACATGCATGTGCATGCACATACACACACATTCACACACATACCATTGCTTCAATAAATGATAAAAAAATGTCTTAATGATAGTCAATTAAACTCACTCTCTCTCTCTCTCTCTCTCTCTCTCTCTCTCTCTCTCTCTCTCTCTCTCTCTCTCTCTCTCTCTCTCTCACACACACACACACACACACATATGCACACACACACACACACACACACACATACACACAGATACACACACACACATACACACACACACACACACACACACACACACACACACACAAATACAGACACACACACACATCAACAACACTGCTCAAACTTCCAAAACAGCCTCATTAGCACAGGAAGAGAGAGCAGAGCACTCACCTCATACATGTCATGTTCCAACAGCCAGGAAATGTGATCATCCTGGTCTCGCAGCCGAGCCACCACCACGTCCTTGGGACTCACAATGAAGAACAGATTCTCCTCTGCGATGCACTCTGTAATGACAAGTCTCTCCACTATACAGCTGCTTCACTGTCCGGGAGCACTAGTTCAGTGCCTAAAGTCAAAGTATAGGCATGATTCATTCATCCTGGCAGAGTGGTTGGCATTCCCAACTAGACTTTGGGTGATCTGGAAATGACAATCAGGTGAGCTACCCTTGCTAGGCATTGCAACCTAAGGTGAAAATTCCACAGAGAAACTTTGTGAACATCCAAGTGAAACGAAGGCTCAAGTTGCTGGGACAATTTTTGAGAAAACATATGCACATTCATAAAAAATGACAGCACACCATCTTCCTCTGTACCCAAGAAACCACGAAGAAAGGAAGGCCACCAGATTCCTGAAACTACACTGCAGCTCTCCTTCAATGGAAACTACCCAGAGAGACTAAGAGCCAAACCCATATGCTAAAGAGACATTGGTCATGGAATTCCCAGAACTCCACTTACCCAGCATGTAGTCACTGCACCGATACTCCTGGAAGCCCCGGATGGAGAGGGCATCGTTGGACAGCTCTTCATATTGCTCCATTTGCGGAAAAAGCAAGCGCAGATGGGGACGACTGGCCAGCTGCAATAAAAACCCGCAAATAAGTACTATGATGAATAATACATTTATTGATTAAATCCTGAAGATAACAAATATAAATACTGAATTATAATGATGATGGTACTGACAAACAAAAACACACATATGTCCGAATGTAAAAACAATACAAATGTTCATCCAACAAATGTGATGACTACCATGCCTTTAGTTGATCAGCAAGTGCAGCCCCAAAATTGTCAGCAAGTCCTCTCTAATACATGGCAAACACTTTTTCATAGTCTTCTAAAAGAAGTTAGTTTGCACCTAACTCAACAAAGTACCTACAAAAAAAACTTAATAATAAATTACGTTTAAAAATCAACTCAAATAATGTACATACATACATAAAGTAACATTTCCTGCAATCAGAAGAAAAAACGATGAACTCTCCCCACTCTCCCATTTACACATTCCCCCATTCCTCCTCCCCCCCCCCCCCAAAAAAAAATAAACAACAACAAGAAGGGCAAAGCCCATACGACTCACATGCTTGACCTTGACCTTCAGGTGACCTTCAAGGTCAAGGTCAAACAACTAAACCTACCAATGACATACACAAAGAAATGCTTTACACATTTTTCCTACCAAAATACATGTGACCTTGACCCAAGGTCAAGGTCATCCAAGGTCATGCAACACAAAGCTGTTAATTCAAGACATAGGAAGCACAATGGTGCTTATTGGCACTTTCTACCATGAGATATGGTCACTTTTAGTGGTTCACTACCCCATTTTGGTCACATTTCATAAGGGTCAAAGTGACCTTGACCTTGATGATATGTGAACAAATGTGTCTCATGATGAAAGTATAACATGTGCCCCACATAATTATTAAGTTTGAAACAGTTATCTTCCATAGTTCAGGGTCAAGGTCACTTCAAAATATGTATACAATCCAACTTTGAAGAGCTCCTGTGACCTTGACCTTGAAGCAAGGTCAACCAAACTGGTATCAAAAGATAGGGCTTGCTTTGACCTATATACCACTTGTAGCTAAGGTCGCCATTCTCAATAACGTGGGAGAAAATTGGGAAAATGTGAAAAATGACTGTTTTTGAGACCACATTTATGGCTCCTGTGACCTTGACCTTGAAGCAAGGTCAAGTCACTATGTATGTTTTTTGAGGCCTTGTCATCATACACCATCATGCCACATTTGGTGTTGATAGACTTAATAGTCTCCGAGAAAAATCCAACGTTTAAGTTTTTTACGCCCGAACGGACGGACGACACGGCTCAGTACATAGACTCACTTTTGCTTCGCATGTGAGTAAAAAAAAACAACAAAAACCCGACCTCTTCACCCCGAAAGTCCCGTTGTCTCGAAAAAATGGCCCAACACACGTGAGAGGGATTTGGGAAGGGAATTGGGGTTGAGGGCCTGTATATTTCATTAGATTCTTTGTTATTCCTGTATTTTATTTTTTATGCCCATTATCTGATCCTCACAGGAAAAGTGAGTATTTTCTGTGTGAGAGAAATGTGTTATCATGAAGAAGAAAATAAAACTTGTCTGTAAAAAAAGAATTGTTCACTATGACCTTCCTGAATGAGGTACCGTGTCCTAGACCATATGTGACCAGCCACAACAAAACAAGTGCTAAGGTCATTTTTGGACAAAATAGGGTTTTAATATTATGAATTCTGCATTCATTTCTGTTTGTTTTGATATAAGAATGAACAGTGTGAGTTAATTAGAATAGGAGTTACAGGCATTTCAAGTTGGGTACTGAAGCAGCGACCATTTTGAAAAAACGGTCTCAGAAAATTTTACCCTCTTTTTGTTGATTGAAGAGTGTTGACGTCATTTCTTCTCCGTTTCCAAAAATAGCTGACCTAATCTTTCTTCGACATGCACAGAGCGGGAACGTCGAGAGAGCAAGGGTTTAGGTGTGTTTATTGCCGCTAAAATGAGGCAATTAACGCTAATTACAGGGAGCTTTTGAAACAATACATAACACAAAAGTCTTTATTTTATGATCAAAATGTAATTCTTCAAAATGTTTCCTTTACTGGCATGATAGTTTGAACCATGTAGAATCTATTTTTATCAAAAAGTGAAAATCACCCAGATTGACCCTCCCTGCCTTTTCTCAGACTTAGCGCAAGAGAGGGCCACGAGACTTAGCAATGGTTTTGACGTGGCTGGTCTCATATGGATCAGCATGGATTGTGGTCAAGGAGGAGACTTTTTATTTTCTTGCATGACACATAATGTAGCTGTGCTGTAGATAAGATGTCAGAGGGATTTGTGAAGGGAATTGGGGTTGAGGGCCTGCTTGTTTGCAAAGAATCTGAGCTATTTTGGTATTAAACATTTTTATGGCCCATTATCTGAGCCTCACAGGAAAGATGATTACTTTCTATGTGACAGAAAAATGTTATCAAGAGGAAGAAAATAAAACTTGTCTGAAAGACAAAAACTAAAGTTTTTATTATTTCATTTTTATTTAAGGTGCCCATGAAAGTTTACAAAGTTGCCTCCTTTTATGTGGGGTGAGAAGTTGGTCAAAAACTACAAACCAACCAATCCCCCAAACCAACCCCCCAAAAACCCAAACAAACAAAGCAAAACACACACACACACGCACACAAACACACACGCACACACACACACCTTTTCCCACTCTCATGCTCTTATGTCAACAGGAGTGTGTATATTTTGTTGTCATTTTTGTTGTTGTGTTGTTGATGGTCTTGTCTGACTACCAACCTCCTTCTGCTGCTGTTCCTTCTCATAGGTCAGCACCACCACATTCCCATCCAGGGACGACAGGCCACAGATAAAGAAGTCTGTCTTGAACAGTGCAACTGTAAAGCACAACAGAATTTATGACTAGAGATCTCACACAAACATTCATGTTGTGCATTTATGTGTGTGTGTGTGTGTGTGTGTATGTGTGTGCATGTTTGTGCATGTATGTGTGTGTGTGCATGTTTGTTTGTGTGTGTGCATGTTTGTGTGTGTGTGTGTGCATGAGAGTAAGAGAGAGAGAGAGAGAGAGAGAGAGAGAGAGAGAGAGAGAGAGAGAGAGAGAGAGAGAGAGAGACACACACACACCGATATACACAAAGGGAGATACTGCATCAATTCATCTGTCTGTTCATCCATCTGTCTGACTATTCAGTTGTCAATGCCTTTGTGAAATTTTCCTGGAATTAGCAATGCTAAAATAATGGGCACCTATGTCCAACTTGAGATGCATGAATATGTCTGTATAGCATCCAATTTATAACCTCTACTACTACTACTACTACTACTATTACTACTACTACTTCTGCTCCATTATTCTTTATCATTATTAATAATTCTTTCTCACTCAATCACTCTTTCCTGTATGCACAGCAAAATGAGGGTACTCACTTATCTCCACATAGCGAGAAGGCAGACTCCGATTGGTGTCAGTACTAACTCTATCCTTCACCTGGCAGATCTGGAAACAGGATTGCACATACACATACAATCAAACACAATCACAGAAAGACCATACTACCATCATGCTATCCTTTACTTTGTGAGTTCACACTGGGTCAATTCGGCTACCCATAGAGACCACTGCTGAGTTACAGAGAAGGGAGCTGCATGCAAGCATTGGTTGATGCCAACACCCTGCATATGCAGATGCAAAGGCTCTCAAAAAGCTGTTGTCCTCACTTCCCTCCTTTATGGGTGTGAGACCTGGACTGTATACCACCTTCCACTTGCGTGCCCTTCGATCCATCCTGAATTGATACCAACTGATAGCACTCAAAGAAATTCTCACTGTCTACACCCCCGCTAGAAATAACCGTTCAGCTGCAGACACCAAAACGTTAAATGTCCCCCGTCGCAAAAAGATAACCCAAGGACAGCAAGCTTTTTCCTACATCGGCCCTGTAACATGGAATAGCCTACCTTTCCCTGTCCGTCACTCTAATTCCATGTCCCAGTTCAAAACCTCCCTCAAGACACACCTGTTCCGGTCAGTCTTTCCTGATGAGCAGTGAAGGCGCCTCTTTTATGTTTCGTGTTTTGCCTGCTACTTAATTAATTGTATTGTATTTAATTTTTCTTTTTATTTCAATTGTACAGTGTGCGAGTGTTAGAATGCTTTGTATGAGTGTAGACTTTGTCATTGTACACGCCATGAGCTTGCCTATTAGGGAAGGTATGTGCGTTAGAAATAGTCTGTATTATTATTATTATTATTGATACAAAAATCAGGCGCCATTGCAGACAGTCAATGCAGCTGATCAGCCAATCCGATGCTCCCTACTAAAGTGCTGATGCATGTATGCCTACATTCAAAAGTCACAACTTAATCATCCACCTGCCTCCTACTGGATGGAACTACAAAAAAGAGAGAGGATTAAGCCGCAAGCTTGGTATACCAGGCTCTTCTCTTCAATATCTACCTGAATCTTTCCTGCATTATTACCTCTGCCAAGGATGTAAGAAAATAACTCAAAACATTCCAAATAGATTCTGATAAAATTTGGTGCAAGGTCATAGTTTCACCCAATTAACAATCCATTACATTGTGAAGGTTATCTAAGACGTACTTTTGGAATTGGATTCATAAAGAGATTTTATCATGCATCACAAAGTTGATGACGTCAAACTATACATTCCACCAGCATATGTGTTCCTCGCTCCGAGACTGCTAGCAGGCACTAAAATGAACTAAACAGGCTAGCAGAACATGCTGCCTGAATTATACAGGCCATGGAAGAGAAATTGTGGCTTCCTTGGCGGATGTTTGCGCTCTCAGAGTGCTCTCTAGTTGTGAATGCTGCAGGCATTGTAAGAAGCGAGGCCTACCTTCACACGGTCTCCCCATCCCACCATGAGTGTCCTGTTGTCCTTCCAAAACAGATTGCAGCCATACAGCTCAGGGCGGAGACTGGAAAGATGTACAAAATAATGATGATGAAAATAACATCCAGGACAATGACAATGACGACAACAGTGGTGATTATGACGAGGACAACGAGAAAAATGGTGGTGGTGGTGGTGTTGGTGGTGGTGGTGGTGTTGGTGGTGGTTATGGTAGTGGTGGTGGTGGTGGTGATGGTGGTGGTGGTGGTGGTGGTGGTGGTGGTGGTGGTGGTGGTGATGATGATTGATGATGATGATGATAACAATGAAGATGTTGAAGTCGACAATAAAGACTATGATGACGATGATGATAATGATGATATAATAATCATGTGTGCTGAATAATTTTGCTCTAGATCAAGCACTGCTCTAGACATTTTTGGAAGTTCAAAATCTTTTTTCATGAAGTGCTCAACTAATTACTGAACGTCTCAACAATTACATGGTCAAAAATCTTAACATATAACCAGTAATAACAAAAGTACTGTCAAACTGGACATGTAAATATCTCCTCAATTTCAAAAAGAATTCACATATTAACCCTCACCATGGTGTCATGATTAGGACTGATTGCAGTGGCAAGAAACTCCCAACGGAGCGAGGCAGCAGAAGGTCTTCAGAGGAAGAGCCCCCGTCAACAAGTGTTTCGGCTCTTTACACTTCCTGACACATATTAACCCTCCCCATGGTGTCATGATTGGGAATGATGGCATAAACCATTCTGAGGGGAAAAGTTCATGACCTCTACCCCCAGCCACTCGTATGGGCATGCAGAAACCCTTCCTCCATGAAGTCAAAGCAAACAATCTGCTTCAAAACCAATCACAACAGAGAGAAAATTAGACAACCTTTACCTCCCCATCACACGAGACATGTGCTGTGACTAGCAGGATTGGCCCAGACTTGACCACGTGGGTTATGCCACGACTACCCGGTAAGAGTTAAAAAAGCAAAGCGTTGTCCTCAATAAAATGCAATTAAACACAACTGAAATAGAATGAGTCAATACTCACTCATGATCTTTGTCAATGTGAGTGATCCTGACTCTTGTAGACATATCAAAGACTTTGACTCCCTGCAAGGGCACAGAAAGTGGGTGTTACAAGAATATATAAACTACATTTGAAGATAACAACAGCAACAAGCTATCAGAAAAAGCTTGCCGCAAAAACAGTTTTTGACTGATAAGTAATGCCACGCTGACACTTATCATGCACTAAAAGAAACCTTGTTGAAACAAAAGTCACAACATTTGAGAGACAATGTTGACATGCTAATCTAACTCAATCATCACCGCAAAACTAACAGATTAGGAAATCTTCTTGACACCTTCTTTCCCAGAAAAATGGTCTAGTGGCAAATACATGTAGTGACGCATCTCACTACATCAACACCAGAAAAATGGTCTAGTGGCAAATACATGTAGTGACGCATCTCACTACATCAACACCAGAAAAACCAAACAGGCATAGGGAACATAAACAGCATCTCAGATCAAAGGAAAACTTTTTTTTTCAGGGGGTGGGTGGGAGTGGGTGGGGGGTAGGGGGTGGGGAGTGGGGGGATGGGGTGGGGGTGACGAAGAATAAGAAAAAAAAGCATAAATAAATATGCAATTTTTCTTTGGGATCGACAATTTGGTCTTTTCATAAACCATAAATCATAAATGAATACCTGTACATTTTGTTGTTTATGCATGCCCATTGTATGAATATGTCAATGTAAAACTTGATTAATGCGTTGGCCAAAACTAAACAAACTTTTTCATTCTATCTTGGTAGCAGCATCTGAGCCACTGTGTGTCACTTATCTCTAGTGCCGACCTATGTGACTTTGTCTTACTTAAGTGACCACATCTTCAGGATATTCTTTTTTTAAATATTTAATATCAACTTCATTAATAACTTCATTGTAGAGAGGGGATAGTGTGCTAAAAAGTAGGATTAAAAAGGTAAGTACAACACTGAGTTAAAAAAACAAACCAACCCAACATCAAAAGAACAACTGATCAATTCATTTAGGTTAATATCTGACTAGCCTTCAAAACTAACTCGGTTAATTGATAATGTCAGTTGAACACAGCATATCACATATAAGAGGTATTGGTGGAGAATACATTTCAATAAACTCTTATGTCAGTAGACTTGGGAACACAAAACACAATCATTGGCAACACAACACAACAAACTGGAGACACTGTAAAATACCACAGATTGTTTCAGCGAAGTGTGTTCCTTCACCTGGAATTTCAGTTGGCATTTTCTAACAGGAGGGTGCATCAAATTTGAAATTACAAACTCCTCCTTCCTTTTCATCTCATATTCAGTAATTTAGCCAGTTAAACAGTAGGAGAAAATATACAACATATTTTGAAATTCTGTGGGAACCCCAAAAAAAAATTTCAACAAGATTTTGCAGTTTTTGATACTATCAACTCCCTTCAATTTTAAATGGTTATATTCAAAGCAAGATTTCCTTTTGATGACAATATTAGAGCAGCCAAAACAGAATAAGAGATGAGTGTAACAACTGGCAGTTGTCAGCCAGGCTTCAGATGGGTATGAACTCCCTAATTAGCTAAAACCTGTGGTCATGGAACTTTCATGGCATAAACAAAACTTCTGTTCACATTTTAACATGTGATCATATCTGGTGAAGAAAACGGCAGATGCATCCATCCTTAACAAGTAAACATATCAACATGTGCAATCAGATGATCTTGTCACATACTCAGAGGTTTTATCTTCAAATTTGATTTTAAATGTCCTTTTCTTTTTTGTGTGGCCCTGATGAAGGCCACAGTTAAGCGGAAACTTTGGCATAGAAATGAAGCAAGGAAAAAAAAGAGCGGAGTGATATTGGAAATGTGTTAAAACAGACTACCCAGGAATGGACATTTTCTCATGGAGAGGGCATTAGTTTCCGTATAAGAGAGTTTTCTTTGTGTTCCATCCTTAAATGAAGATATACATTGCAACTGTCCCTTTAGGGGTTATTCAGATGAGAGACAAAGTCACCCACCAGGTCATTGGCCCAGGCCACAAAATCTGACTTCCACTTGATGTTTCGCACAAGTCCATCCCCAGTGTGCAGCACGGTCACTTTGTGGCGGCTGAACAGACCTCCCCTCTCATTCAAGATGAGCTGTAGACAGAAACAAGAATATTTTGTACAAAACATGCAACAAAATGATGATAGAGGCACAGTGACAGCTCCTCTGAGGCTGCCCTGTCATGCCATGCTTGGTACCGCAAGACAGGCAACACGAGAAGGAAACCACTATAAACTCATGCACACCATGTAAACACCTCTATGGAGCTGTAGGCCAGTGGTTAGGACGCTCGCCTTGCAACTGGCAGGTGCAGTGTTCAGTGCAGTGTGCATCCTAGAGAAGCATTCTTGGGCAATGTGCTTCGCCTGGCACTGCCTCTCCTACTATGGAGCAAAACCAGGCACTGTGCAGAGGTCACTAGGGGTGAAAGTCTCCAAAACATATTCTCTTGTATTTCAGCAATAATAAAACATTATAATCATCATCATCATCATCATCCTATCGTTACAATTGTAACAATTCGATTTCTTGTTCTTTCCTTTCTTTCCAGTCAAAATAATGGTAAAATACATACGTGGTACATAGGCTAGAAAGCGTAGCTACACTGTCATGCTTTCAATTTGATCATGACTTTCACTTGTTTCAAATAAATCATCCACATTTGATAAATATCTGACAAAACGGTGACAGACGCAACATCTGCACTGCATCCATCTTCAAAGTACAAGTATCTGCAACGAGTTATAAACAAACAACACACACACGGAATACGTAGTTCTCCATCTATTTGAACTTAGATATCAGTAGCACCAAGATAAGAAAACAACCTGAGCTCAAATGTGTAGAGCCTTTGGCAAAGAGAGGAGATTATAGCTCTATTTTTCACAGTTGTCTTTTGTAGTCAAGAGCAAGTAAACACTGATTTATGAAAGGTGTGACTCTCTCAGTGTCCATGATGCATGCCTTTAACTATGCTTTATAGCAGTCTTGCAGGTGAACACATGCACAAACATTCTCTCTCTCTCTCTCTCTCTCTCTCTCTCTCTCACACACACACACACACACACACACACACACACACACACACACACACACACACACACACACACACACACACTCACTCACTCACTCTCCTCTCCTCTCCTCTCTCTCTCACACACCCACATTTATGCAAGCACATTGATGCGTGCACTTACACACACACACACACACACACACACACACACACACACAAACACTCACACACACACACACTCCCAATCCCAGAGTGATGACTTACTGAGGTGTCACCAGTGACGAACTGCTTGTTTTTGCCATGCTTGCCATAGAGGGGGTCCAGAGCCACTGCCTTGACTGGGCGGTCCATAGTGAAGTTCTGATTGTGTTCTGTCTCATACAGGCCTTGGATCACCACCTGTCAACACACACCAATGACCATGCACCATCTCCACACCCAGTAGCACTCTATGCCTCCACTTGCTCATCTCCAACACACGTGCTAGGAAAAGCTTTCAAATCTGGGCAGCACGCACAAGTTGTAACACAACTTCTCAGAATTGCTTACTCGATCAGGAAAGTAGATTGAAAATTCACTTGCCTGAAACCAAAATCTACTGCCTCTCAAAATGTTTGCTCCACTAAAGTAATCACACTAGTCAAATAAATATCAATGTATTTAGCACTGAATATGTATACAACAACGTTATGATGGCCAGGCAAATTAAAGACTTCGTTTGAAGGCTGTAATGGGTTAATCACTTGTGTCAGACCCTGATGAATGTAATGGGTGCATTCTTTGATAGTTTGTTGAAATATTTATAAACATATGTAAATACAAAAGCATGAGGTGAAAATTTTATTTTAAATTGATTAAAATGAAGGTACTTCAGAATGTTTCAGCCAGAACAAAGAGCGTATTTATATAATTTAATATCAACAAACACACACACACACACACAAATCTGTCTCCACAGCAGAAGGGCAATGTGGCTAATCATTTTTTTTTTGCTTTTATACCAAGATTTGAAAGTCTTTCCAAGTATAGTTTAGGGATTTTTTTTCTCAAGAAATGCTGTTAGACTAGTTATTTTTCTTCATTTTTGTCCATAATTGATAGCCAAATGTACACATCATGATCCTTACACATGGCTATTCTTCTTCTATTTTTTTGTACAAAGGTACACTTGCATGAATGTAGACAATGTAAAACTGTGTATTTGACTTTGAGCAAGTTCGTAATAAAGCAAGTAAGCACGCAAAAGTTTACTTGGCAGTGTAGCTCTGAGAAAATCATTATACAGGCTCCCATGAGAGAAATAATAACATTAATGAGAGAGAATGAGAGAGAAAGAGAGGGTGGTGGGTGGTGGGTGGGGGGTGGGGTGGTGGAGAGGGAGAGAGAGCGAGAGAGAGAGACAGAGGGGGAGAGAGAGAGAGACAGAGGGGGAGAGAGAGAGGGAGAGGGAGAGGGGGAGAGAGAGAGAGAGAGAGAGAGAGAGAGAGAGAGAGAGAGAGAGAGAGAGAGAGAGAGAGAGAGAGAGAGAGAGAGAGAGAGAGAGAAAGAGAGCACTAAAAGATCCTCAAACTTTACAAAATCAAAACTTACTTCCTCTTACAAAAGTTGGCAACAGTCACCAACAAATGAATGATGAGAGCGCAGCACTTTTACATATAATCACTTCAAAACAAAAAAAGTACTCTTGAGACTGTACATGAATAATAACAACTTATTAAGTTTCAATGGGTTCCACTGGAAATGTTGACAAACATATGGAGAGAGTGATGTTTGCTTTAAACTGACAATGTCTTCTCGACTTGGTTTGTACTGAATGAGAGTCATAATAGGCTTGTTCAGGAGTATGAAGCGCTGCATGAGTGCTTCATGTTGGCAATTGAGCACTCTTTGCCTCTACTGAACACCTACATATTTAGTGCAGCGCTTCACTTGTTAAAGGGGAGGTAAATCTTCTGTGCCGCATGTTGTGTTGCTAGACGCTAAGAAAGTATTTTCTTTGCCACAGACATCGTTTATGCACGTTTAAATGTATTCTGCATGAATAAAGTCCACTACTGTGTCATCCTTACTTGCCATTACTCGCGCATACAGAGCGCTTGGGGCAAATAAAGCCCGTTCCAGTCCCAAAATGATGTTTCTGAGGGTTATTTTACGCATCGACAGTCAGTGCAGGATCGAAGACGCCATTTTGAAAATCGTGTGAATCACCTCGGATCTGTGATGCACAGCGCTGCTCAGCTCTGAGTGAATCACGCCCCAAAATTGCTGTTCAGGAGTGAAACACGTGCAGTGCTTTGCAGTGCTGCGCCTCCTGAGCAAGCCTAATGTCACATGCACCGTGCAACAGCCTTTCAAGCTATACACTGACCCTCCCATCATCCGAGCAACTGGCCATGTAGTCTCCATTGCCGTCGATGGAAATCTGATTGACAGTGGTGCTATGCTGAAAAGAACATAATAAAAGCCTGTAACAATTGTTTCATTCATGTTTACGTGTGCAGTTTGAGCATTCATCCATGGGTGAAAAAGTCTCAATATAAAAAAGAGCACTTTACCATTACCCATTTTGGTCAACAGTAAAAAAAACAACCCAACCCATGTTAGTTGTCTGGAATGGCCAGACCAAACAGCAAGAACATTACCAACATGAGTTGTGTCTGTAACAATATTCTGAATAGTGTCTTAACTTGGATGGATGGATGGATGAAATCTTGGGGGAGCTAAGACATACATGTCTGTCTACCACATGCTGAGGCTGCAAGCAAATAACTGCGGGGAGTGATCATTTCAATCGATCTCTTTAACATCTCCTTTGATAGCATTTCTTTTTTGTTACAGTAATGATTTCTACTGTCGCTCAGTCACAATATATATAGGCAGGAAACTTGTGAGAATGTTTATACTAATGTACCGCTCAAACAGTATTCATCACACTACAAAACAATCACCAGTATCTCACCATAAGTCATCTAGAAGTTCTGTTGCAGAAGGCCCGACTGCATAACATGCATGCATGCAAATATAAACACATGTAAATATACTTATGCACATATGCACATGCACATGCAGTCATAAATGCATGCACATAAACACACACACATATGCACTCACACGTGTGCACACACACACACACACACACACACACACACACACACACACAAACACACACACACACACACAAACACACACACACACACACAAGACAAAAAAGGAACAACAGAAATTACCACTCCAATTCTATAAAAGAAAAGGGGCAGATACCTCAGACATTCTACATAGAACAAACAATGGAGACAGCTGTAACGGCCGAGACAACTTACTGGCATGGTTTCCTTGTCAGAGATTTTGTTTCCAAGGTGATCCAGCACCACAATCTTGCCCCAGTGAGTGCCAAGAGCAATGAACTGTTAGAGAAAAACACAGCTTAAAAATCTACACTGAAGCCGTGACGGGCAACAGATACTACAAACACTGATATCTCACACATATTAATAACAAATACATGTATGGTGATGATCAAGATGATAATGACGACGACGACAACAATGATGATGATGATGATGATGATCATGATATGATGATGATGATGATGATGATGATAACGATGATGATGATGATGATAATGATAACGATGATGATGATGATGATGATAACGGTGACGACGAAGACGATGATGATGATGATGATGATGACAATGATGATGAAGATGGTGATGATGGTGGTGATGATGGTGATGCTGATGGTCACGATAATGATGATGATGATGATGATGATGATGATGATGATGATGATGATGATGATGATGATGATGATGATGATGATGAAGATGAAATGTCATAGGTTCTACACACTTCCTAAAATCCACAAAACACTTGATCACCCTCCCGGAAGGCCTATTGTATCAGGAGTCAATGGACCCACAGAAAACTTGTGAAAGATCATGGACAGTTGGCTGCAGCCATACGTGACGGCACTACCGTGCCACATCAAAGACTCAACCCACATGCTCACGATGCTGGAGAAGTGGAACCATGACTTCGGACCTTTTCCTGACAATACCAAACTGGTCACCATTGACATCACAGCCCTGTATACAAACATATCCCATGACGACATGAAGGAGTCACTGCGACACTTCTTGACACAACAAGCAGAGCCTGACATGCCACTTGTAGATGTCGTGGTTGAAGTAAGCGTATCATGTTCTACAAAACAAAGTGTTCAGCTTTGAAGGCAAGATTTTCAAACAAGTCATGGTAACTGCAATGGGGACACCCATGGCACCCTCAGCAGCAAATCTTTTCATGGGTATGCTGGAAGAACGACTCCTGAATCAAAGCCCAGTGCCAGTGAACAGGGAGTTCTGGAAGAGGTTCATTGATGACATTTTCATGCTGTGGATGGGTTCTTCCGAAGATCTGGATGTCTTCATTGACCACTTGAACAGCTTTCATCCAACCATCAAATTCACTGCCAACTCATCACTCCAAACGGTATCATTTCTGGGCATCAACATCACCATGAAGGAAGGTTATTTCCAGACTGATCTGTACAGCAAGCCAACGGACGCACATGCCTATGTGCATAGTTCATCATCTCACCCAAGATACACTGTGAAGAACATCCCATACTACGAAGACTTTGTTCGACACCTGCGGCTTTCTCCACCCGGTGTGATGAACTATGCCAACAGTTGAAACTCAGGGGTTACAATCAGAACGTAATTTTGGAGGCAAAGAGGAAAGCTGAGAACATTCCTCATTCAGAAAGTTTGCGGTACCAGGACAAGAAGAAAGAGAACCGAATCCCTTTCGTCATTAAGCACAACCCCGCCAATCCACCTCTACGAGCGTGGCTACACGAACAACATGAGGTCATGGTTCGAGACAGTGACAAGATGAGACAGGCTGTCCCTAAACCACCCGTGATCGGAGAGAGGAATTCAAGGTCTCTGAAACAGATCCTGATGCCCATATACCTACCGGAAGAAAGAGATCCCCGCCCACCAGGAGTGTATAGATGTACAGCCACCAGGTGCACTATGTGTAGCCAGCATCTTGTCGAGGGCAGAGCTTTCAACAGTCACCAGACAGATGAAATTTTCTGACACAGGACAGTCCTCTCCTGCACCTCTGCAAACGTCGTGTATGTTGTGTGGTGCGACCTCTGCAGTAACACCCAGTACATGGGGGAAACTGACATCATTGAAAAAACGCTTCTACCAGCACTACCAAGACATCAGAACCAACAAGGGGACTCTCGTGACCAGGCACTTCAACTTGCCTGGTCACACTATGGCGAACATGAGAGTCATGCTGATCGAACAAGTGTATTGTGCTCCATCGGATCATCCTCGTAGACTGGCGAGGGAGGCTTTTTGGATGACTAAACTGCGTATCACTTATCCTCTTGGTCTAAACACCAAGGAGTAGTTGAGTGGTGGGCGGTTTGGGTGTTCAGGGGGTTCGCTTGTCTGCTTTCGGGGGTGATCCTATGGTCTGGATGTGTGTACTGTGTGTGTAGAGGTGTGTGTGTGTGTGTGTTTGTGTGTGTGTGTGTGTGTGTGTGTGGTGTGTGTGTGTATACACATGTGTGCGTGTGATATGCTGCTTTTTTCTCCAGAATTCTTTGACTTAGATTTGCTTGGTTTTGTGGACTATCATGGTAATAAGCCAGCCAGAACATCCAAGACTATACGAATGTCTTATGTCATAGCACACGTCATTCTTTTTATACGTCATGTTTGACACTATTTTATTCTTTGCTGAAGAAGTTGCCAAAAGGCATCAAAATATTTAAAGACAAAGTAAAAACACAGAAAGTCATCTTGTTTTTTGTTTTCTTTTTCGCGATGATGATGATGATGATGATGATGATGATGATGATTGTCCAATCCACACATTTGTTCATTACTATGTATATTCAGGGTCCTACACAAGTGATTGCCTGATTGCCTGGGGCAATGTGTTCTATTTGGGCAAGGGAAAGTTGATCTACAGTAGACTAACCTGAATGGGCTATCAAATTTTCCTCTTATTCATTTTAGAATCCAAACACACAATGGCTCAAAAACTGCATTGGTGCACGAAGACATGGCTGTACAGACAGCCTCTGGGCAGTTTGCCTGACCCTCGTGATAGA
Source organism: Theodoxus fluviatilis (assembly GCA_034096865.1). Lineage (NCBI taxonomy): Eukaryota > Metazoa > Mollusca > Gastropoda > Cycloneritida > Neritidae > Theodoxus > Theodoxus fluviatilis. Next base: position 56,759 of record JAWQFJ010002373.1, read on the forward strand.
GTATACATTTTCAATGCTAAACACATTTCAAAAGTATGAGACACTGATACTTATGTGACAAGTGTGATTCCTGCAGTGGGGCAAACATTTTTTCGAGCCTGTGGATTTTGCTTTCAAGCTAGTGAATTTTCAGTCTACTTGTCTGAACGGGCAGGCGGGTTTTGAGAAGATGTGTCGGACCCTGGATGGTCCTGATTCATACAGGGTGCAGTGTTTCTTGTATTGCTGCAAGTATGGGTCACATATACACCCACCCACACCAATCTGACACACACACACACTGTCACACACGCACATACACACACCAATCTGAGACACACACACACTGTCACACACGCACATACACACACCAATCTGACACACACACACACTGTCACACACGCACATACACACACCAATCTGACACACACACACTGTCACACACGCACATACACACACCAATCTGACACACACACACACTGTCACACACGCACATACACACACCAATCTGACACACACACACACTGTCACACACGCACATACACACACCAATCTGACACACACACACACTGTCACACACGCACATACACACACCAACCTGACACAGATCATACATGACATAGAGGACAAGCCGCCCCCCCCACCCCCCCCAGTGTTCCAGCCCTGTCCTACACTCTCTGTGGGTCATAGTCATCAGGCACACTGTGCGATGGGCTGCCTCGCCTTAGTGCAGGCTGAGAATGTGGAAAGAAGGAAGCCCCTCCACCTAACATGTCTATCTTTATACTCAGTGGACCGTCCCCTGGTTGCCCTCTGATACACAGCATTCTCCCATGTTTCTTTTCAGCCAAATCCAGCAGGATGCCCTCTCTGCTGCCTCAGCCATGGTCCTCAAGAACTGATAGCAGCTCATTGTTTCCATTTGACAAGAACTTTGAAAAAAAAATTCTTCTTAAAACCCCCACAGAGGCAGTCAAAAAGACAACAACAATAACAACAAAAGCAGCACACACAAAAACAACAAACACACCTTTGGATGCACAGCAATACAGCTTGCTGCGTCTTTGCTGAGGATTTGAGAAAGGTCATTTCCCATGCGGTCATACTTCAGCTTCGGCTCCGGATCCTACAACAGAAGGAAAACAAAATACAAAAAATCTTTACGATAATAAGAGAGGTTGTTTTGTCACGTAGGTCAACTTATGTTTGTCAATCATATGTCATATTTCCAGTGTTGAACAAATTTACTGTTTTGCCATTTTCAGTGTCTGTGACACTTTCATTTGTTTAAATGAATTCACAAAGCCAAGTGAACATGAAGTTACCAAAACGTTGAAGTTCAGAGAGGCCTTGTTTGTTTGCCACTTTAATTCTTACGTATGATGATGATGATATGATGGCTGGTTCCTCTGGTCTGAGAATGACTGGGATGGATGGATGGATGGAGTTTTACCAGCCTATCAGCCTTAGTTGGCTATGCGAGGCCATTAAGCATGAAAATCACTAGAATAGTTTCAATTAAGTACAACTAGGTCACGATATGTCCCTATTTATTCGACTCTTACGAAGCGTATAGGGAAACACAGTGGGTTTATTATGACTCATAACCCACAGGGAGGATTACTGGTGACTGCATGGATGGATGGAAGGAAGGATGGATGGAAGGAAGGATGGATGGATGGATGGATGGATGGATGGATGGATGGATGGATGGATGCATGCATGCATGCATGCATGGATGGATGCATGCATGCATGGATGGATGCATGCATGCATGGATGAATGGATGAATGGATGGATGGATGGATGGATGGACGGACGGAGTGTTATCAGCCTTTTTAGGCTACATAATTTTAAGGCCACTTAGCACAACAATCAAGAACAAAGGCAAATTAAGACATGATGTTCCTAGTTTTTAGCCTCTCATCAATCTCATAGGGAGATGTGGTGGGTCTATTCTGACCCCCAACCCACAGGGGGAGTCAATCTAGAGAAGGCTTCACCTCTCCTGAAGTTTCTGACTCGTCGTCATCATCGTCATCATCATCATCATCTCCAATGGAATCTGCACCCTCTTGTGTTTTTTCAGATTCCTTCATCTGGAACAGAAAAACATAAGCATGAAAGTTTAATCATAGCATTTAGGTAATCAGCTATTTTGATAATGTTTCACTGCAGTAACCTCAAGCAGGTGCAAATATCTGTAAGAGTAAAAGCTTTGACATTTATAACTGGCTATGCTTGGTTAGATCTACCTGTGCCCAAAGTGTTACCTTTTTTCAGAGGCAAAACAGCAATTAAAATATATTCAGACTGCATGTCTTGTTTGATATACCTTTTATTAAAACTTTTTTTTGGGGGGTGGGGGGGGGGGGGGGGGGGGGGGGGGGATAAAAGAGAAACTTTGTATTCAAAGCTGATTTGTGAGCTTGCTTTCAGCACTGAACAAGAGATGAAAGTCACCCGACTTGGATTTTGTGATTTAGTACATTGCTTGTGTGACATACAATGTTCAAAGTGGGATGTAGTATGTTCAAAGTGGGATGTAGTATGTTCAAAGTGGGATGTAGTATGTTCAAAGTGGGATGTAGTATGTTCAAAGTGGGATGTAGTATGTTCAAAGTGGGGTGTAGTATGTTCAAAGTGGGATGTAGTATGTTCAAAGTGGGATGTAGTATGTTCAAAGTGGGATGTAGTATGTTCAAAGTGGGATGTAGTATGTTCAAAGTGGGATGTAGTATGTTCAAAGTGGGATGTAGTATGTTCAGAGTGGGATGTAGTATGTTCAGAGTGGGATGTAGTATGTTCAGAGTGGGATGTAGTATGTTCAGAGTGGGATGTAGTATGTTCAGAGTGGGATGTAGTATGTTCAAAGTGGGATGTAGTATGTTCAGAGTGGGATGTAGTATGTTCAAAGTGGGATGTAGTATGTTCAAAGTGGGATGTAGTATGTTCAAAGTGGGATGTAGTATGTTCAAAGTGGGATGTAGTATGTTCAAAGTGGGGTGTAGTATGTTCAAAGTGGGATGTAGTATGTTCAAAGTGGGGTGTAGTATGTTCAAAGTGGGATGTAGTATGTTCAAAGTGGGGTGTAGTATGTTCAAAGTGGGGTGTAGTATGTTCAAAGTGGGATGTAGTATGTTCAAAGTGGGAAGTAGTATGTTCAAAGTGGGGTGTAGTATGTTCAAAGTGGGGTGTAGTATGTTCAAAGTGGGATGTAGTATGTTCAAAGTGGGATGTAGTATGCAAGTGTCTTGGTGCCAATTGACTGGAAATTGTTTAATATACCTCTTATTTTGCAGTAGTCAGTATTTTCATGTATGTTGTTGTATGAATTTCCTAAAAATATCCTCACGTATTGCATTAAAAAAACACCCTAAATTAGCACTTCGCCTTTAAGGCCAGACACGGCAGCTGTTTTAGACCAAAAAAGTGATTTTCGGATTTTTGCAGAATTTGCTTCCTCAACATCTAATCTATCGACTCCAACAATAACATCTTGTAAAAAAAAAAGGCAAAAGTCGTTAAAACATTATTACAAAAGCGTGGGCTTGGATATTTATGCTAAGGATTCTGAAACATGGCCATTTTTAAAGCCCTCAAACGCATAGCAACGCTTTGGGAAATACGCGATGTTTGGTACCACCAGATAGCTCACGTTTCGAAGCTGTGTTGCCCTGCACTGTCGACAAAAATAGACTTCACTGCGATTGGTCACCAGCATTTGAATGAGCGGCAATGTTTGCGATAGATTTCCATATAAGGCTACGCATTACTATTTCATTGATAGCGTTAGCGTCTGGGTCAAAGTTTAGCCAATCAGAGCACAGCAAACACCTCGTCGATTCACTCGGCCTGCCCACAATGCACCGCGGTTGTAAACAATATGGCTGCATTGTTCCACGCGACTTTTGACTGTTCATCATATTTCAAGGCTATTTCTCGAAATTGCTCAACACAATTGTAACAGTAATCAAAGAGAATGCCTTGTCCACAGAAACAAAAGCGTCGCCTGCAAGCAAAGCAAGCAGCTGCTGCTAAAAAGGCCAAGACTGAAGGGTTCAATGAGTCAGTGTTACGAATATCGGCTTCGATTCGAGCTTCGAGTTCGCCGGTTGCTCTCTGCAATAATATATATATTATTAGGTGAAATATATTTCATCAATGTGACTTCAAATGGAATATTTTTACTTCTGTGTGCTGCATATGTATACTTGTAAAAAAGGCCAAGACTGAAGGGTTCAATGAGTCAGTGTTACGAATATCGGCTTCGAGTTGAACTTCGAGTTCGCCGGTTGCTCTCAGCAATAACGTATATAATATTATTAGGTGAAATATATTTCATCAATGGGACTTCAAATGGAATATTTTTACTTCTGTGTGCTGCATATGTATACTTGTGAAAAATCACACTGGATTTTGCTGTCTGCATGGAGCAGGGACCATCAATCTGTAAGTGTTGTTTTAGCCTTCTTTCTTCCCCTTTTTCTGCGTTTTGTGATTTGTGTGCGTCTTGGTGTCTTCAAATCCCTAAGGCTCAGTAAGTTTTGAAGATAAATACTTCTACTTTGGCACACTGCTAGTTTGGATATTTTTGAAGATAATTACGTTTGCTCATTGACTTAAACCATGTAGTTTCTTCATAAATCATAATCAGGCGGTTAAAACACACACCTGTGTAGGCCTTTTTATAAAAATAAATAAATAAAAATCCATAACCATCCAAATGCATTGAAACAACGTAAATATGTGACCATTGAGGAATTAAACCAATTGCAAGAAACAAAATTGGAATCAGTTTCATAGAATAGAAGTTATAAGCTTTTGATTTTTTTTGTTTGGCGGCCATTTTGGATCGTTGCCATGGAAACTGATGACATATATTATCAGGCATTATCATTTTTTTGCTCCTACATCAGTATACATTTGTTGACTAAAAAGAGATACAAAACAAATGACAGCAAACTTGGTCCAACATTAGCTGCCATGTCTGGCCTTAAATCTACTCCCTTGATCAGTTCTGATGCATGCTGCAATAACATTTAAAAGTGTTTTGCAAGGAAGCTCTCTTGCGTATGAAGGGGACTGCCCACACAGTAAAGCACTATACTGGAATGCTGTCATTGGAAGAGACTGCCCACACAGTGAAGCACTATACTGGAATGCTGTCATTGGAAGAGACTGCCCACACAGTGAAGCACTATACTGGAATGCTGTCATTAGAAGAGACTGCCCACACAGTGAAGCACTATTCTGGAATGCTGTTATTGGAAGAGACTGCCCACACAGTGAAGCACTATACTGGAATGCTGTCACTTGAAGAGACTGCCCACTCAGTGAAGCACTATACTGCAATGCTGTCATTGGAAGAGACTGCCCACACAGTGAAGCACTATACTGCAATGCTGTCAATTGTCATTGGAAATGGAAGAGACTGCCCACACAGTGAAGCACTATACTGGAATGCTGTCACATGAAGAGACTGCCCACACAGTGAAGCACTATACTGGAATGCTGTCACTTGAAGAGACTGCCCACTCAGTGAAGCACTATACTGCAATGCTGTCAATTGTCATTGGAAGAGACTGCCCACACAGTGAAGCACTATACTGCAATGCTGTCATTGGAAGAGACTGCCCACACAGTGAAGTACTATACTGGACTGCTGTCACATGAAGAGACTGCCCACACAGTGAAGCACTATACTGGAATGCTGTCATTGGAAGAGACTGCCCACACAGTGAAGCACTATACTGCAATGCTGTCATTGCAAGAGACTGCCCACACAGTGAAGCACTATACTGCAATGCTGTCACATGAAGAGACTGCCCACTCAGTGAAGCACTATACTGGAATGATGTCATTGGATGAGACTGCCCACACAGTGAAGCACTATACTGCAATGCTGTCATTGGAAGAGACTGCCCACACAGTGAAGCACTATACTGCAATGCTGTCATTGGAAGAGACTGCCCACACAGTGAAGCACTATACTACAATGCTGTCACACGAAGAGACTGCCCACACAGTGAAGCACTATACTGCAATGCTGTCATTGGAAGAGACTGCCCACACAGTGAAGCACTATACTGCAATGCTGTCATTGGAAGAGACTGCCCACACAGTGAAGCACTATACTACAATGCTGTCACATGAAGAGACTGCCCACACAGTGAAGCACTATACTGCAATGCTGTCATTGGAAGAGACTGCCCACACAGTGAAGCACTATACTGCAATGCTGTCAATTGTCATTGGAAGAGACTGCCCACACAGTGAAGCACTATACTGGAATGCTGTCATTGGAAGAGACTGCCCACACAGTGAAGCACTATACTGGAATGCTGTCATTGGAAGAGACTGCCCACACAGTGAAGCACTATACTGGAATGCTGTCATTAGAAGAGACTGCCCACACAGTGAAGCACTATTCTGGAATGCTGTTATTGGAAGAGACTGCCCACACAGTGAAGCACTATACTGGAATGCTGTCACTTGAAGAGACTGCCCACTCAGTGAAGCACTATACTGCAATGCTGTCATTGGAAGAGACTGCCCACACAGTGAAGCACTATACTGCAATGCTGTCAATTGTCATTGGAAGAGACTGCCCACACAGTGAAGCACTATACTGGAATGCTGTCACATGAAGAGACTGCCCACACAGTGAAGCACTATACTGGAATGCTGTCACTTGAAGAGACTGCCCACTCAGTGAAGCACTATACTGCAATGCTGTCAATTGTCATTGGAAGAGACTGCCCACACAGTGAAGCACTATACTGCAATGCTGTCATTGGAAGAGACTGCCCACACAGTGAAGTACTATACTGGACTGCTGTCACATGAAGAGACTGCCCACACAGTGAAGCACTATACTGGAATGCTGTCATTGGAAGAGACTGCCCACACAGTGAAGCACTATTCTGGAATGCTGTTATTGGAAGAGACTGCCCACACAGTGAAGCACTATACTGGAATGCTGTCACTTGAAGAGACTGCCCACTCAGTGAAGCACTATACTGCAATGCTGTCATTGGAAGAGACTGCCCACACAGTGAAGCACTATACTGCAATGCTGTCAATTGTCATTGGAAGAGACTGCCCACACAGTGAAGCACTATACTGGAATGCTGTCACATGAAGAGACTGCCCACACAGTGAAGCACTATACTGGAATGCTGTCACTTGAAGAGACTGCCCACTCAGTGAAGCACTATACTGCAATGCTGTCAATTGTCATTGGAAGAGACTGCCCACACAGTGAAGCACTATACTGCAATGCTGTCATTGGAAGAGACTGCCCACACAGTGAAGTACTATACTGGACTGCTGTCACATGAAGAGACTGCCCACACAGTGAAGCACTATACTGGAATGCTGTCATTGGAAGAGACTGCCCACACAGTGAAGCACTATACTGCAATGCTGTCATTGCAAGAGACTGCCCACTCAGTGAAGCACTATACTGCAATGCTGTCACATGAAGAGACTGCCCACTCAGTGAAGCACTATACTGGAATGATGTCATTGGATGAGACTGCCCACACAGTGAAGCACATAATACTGCAATGCTGTCATTGGAAGAGACTGCCCACACAGTGAAGCACTATACTGCAATGCTGTCATTGGAAGAGACTGCCCACACAGTGAAGCACTATACTGCAATGCTGTCATTGGAAGAGACTGCCCACACAGTGAAGCACTATACTGCAATGCTGTCATTGGAAGAGACTGCCCACACAGTGAAGCACTATACTGCAATGCTCTCATTGGAAGAGACTGCCCACACAGTGAAGCACTATACTACAATGCTGTCACACGAAGAGACTGCCCACACAGTGAAGCACTATACTGCAATGCTGTCATTGGAAGAGACTGCCCACACAGTGAAGCACTATACTGCAATGCTGTCATTGGAAGAGACTGCCCACACAGTGAAGCACTATACTACAATGCTGTCACATGAAGAGACTGCCCACACAGTGAAGCACTATACTGCAATGCTCTCATTGGAAGAGACTGCCCACACAGTGAAGCACTATACTGCAATGCTGTCAATTGTCATTGGAAGAGACTGCCCACACAGTGAAGAACTATACTGGAATGCTGTCATTGGAAGAGACTGCCCACACAGTGAAGCACTATACTGGAATGCTGTCACTTGAAGAGACTGCCCACACAGTGAAGCACTATACTGCAATGCTGTCATTGGAAGAGACTGCCCACACAGTGAAGCACTATACTGGAATGCTGTCACTTGAAGAGACTACCCACACAGTGAAGCACTATACTGCAATGCTGTCATTGGAAGAGACTGCCCACACAGTGAAGCACTATACTGCAATGCTGTCATTGGAAGTGACTGCCCACACAGTGAAGCACTATACTGCAATGCTGTCACATGAAGAGACTGCCCACACAGTGAAGCACTATACTGCAATGCTGTCATTGGAAGAGACTGCCCACACAGTGAAACACTATACTGCAATGCTCTCATTGGAAGAGACTGCCCACACAGTGAAGCACTATACTGCAATGCTGTCAATTGTCATTGGAAGAGACTGCCCACACAGTGAAGCACTATACTGGAATGCTGTCATTGGAAGAGACTGCCCACACAGTGAAGCACTATACTGGAATGCTGTCACTTGAAGAGACTGCCCACACAGTGAAGCACTATACTGCAATGCTGTCATTGGAAGAGACTGCCCACACAGTGAAGCACTATACTGCAATGCTGTCATTGGAAGAGACTGCCCACACAGTGAAGCACTATACTGCAATGCTGTCATTGGAAGAGACTGCCCACACAGTGAAGCACTATACTGCAATGCTGTCATTGGAAGAGACTGCCCACACAGTGAAGCACTATACTGCAATGCTGTCATTGGAAGAGACTGCCCACACAGTGAAGCACTATACTGCAATGCTGTCACATGAAGAGACTGCCCACACAGTGAAGCACTATACTGCAATGCTGTCACATGAAGAGACTGCCCACACAGTGAAGCACTATACTGCAATGCTGTCATTGGAAGAGACTGCCCACACAGTGAAGCACTATACTGCAATGCTGTCACATGAAGAGACTGCCCATGCAGTGAAGCACTATACTGCAATGCTGTCACATGAAGAGACTGCCCACACAGTGAAGCACTATACTGGAATGCTGTCTTTGGAAGAGACTGCCCACACAGTGAAGCACTATACTGGAATGCTGTCATTGGAAGAGACTGCCCACACAGTGAAGCACTATACTGCAATGCTGTCATTGGAAGTGACTGCCCACACAGTGAAGCACTATACTGCAATGCTGTCATTGGAAGAGACTGCCCACACAGTGAAGCACTATACTGGAATGCTGTCACTTGAAGAGACTGCCCACACAGTGAAGCACTATACTGGAATGCTGTCACATGAAGAGACTGCCCACACAGTGAAGCACTATACCGCAATGCTGTCATTGGAAGAGACTGCCCACACAGTGAAGCACTATACTGGAATGCTGTCACATGAAGAGACTGCCCACACAGTGAAGCACTATACTGGAATGCTGTCACTTGAAGAGACTGCCCACACAGTGAAGCACTATACTGCAATGCTGTCACATGAAGAGACTGCCCACACAGTGAAGCACTATACTGCAATGCTGTCATTGGAAGAGACTGCCCACACAGTGAAGCACTATACTGCAATGCTGTCACATGAAGAGACTGCCCACACAGTGAAGCACTATACTGCAATGCTCTCATTGGAAGAGACTGCCCACACAGTGAAGCACTATACTGCAATGCTGTCACATGAAGAGACTGCCCACACAGTGAAGCACTATACTGCAATGCTCTCATTGGAAGAGACTGCCCACACAGTGAAGCACTATACTGCAATGCTGTCAATTGTCATTGGAAGAGACTGCCCACACAGTGAAGCACTATACTGCAATGCTGTCATTGGAAGAGACTGCCCACACAGTGAAGCACTATACTGCAATGCTGTCACTTGAAGAGACTGCCCACACAGTGAAGCACTATACTGGAATGCTGTCACATGAAGAGACTGCCCACACAGTGAAGCACTATACTACAATGCTGTCATTGGAAGAGACTGCCCACACAGTGAAGCACTATACTGCAATGCTGTAATTGGAAGAGACTGCCCACACAGTGAAGCACTATACTGCAATGCTGTCATTGGAAGAGACTGCCCACACAGTGAAGCACTATACTGCAATGCTGTCATTGGAAGAGACTGCCCACACAGTGAAGCACTATACTGCAATGCTGTCACATGAAGAGACTGCCCACACAGTGAAGCACTATACTGCAATGCTGTCACATGAAGAGACTGCCCACACAGTGAAGCACTATACTGGAATGCTGTCATTGGAAGAGACTGCCCACACAGTGAAGAACTATACTGCAATGCTGTCACATGAAGAGACTGCCCATGCAGTGAAGCACTATACTGCAATGCTGTCACATGCAGAGACTGCCCACACAGTGAAGCACTATACTGCAATGCTGTCATTGTAAGAGACTGCCCACACAGTGAAGCACTATACTGCAATGCTGTCATTGGAAGAGACTGCCCACACAGTGAAGCACTATACTGCAATGCTGTCACTTGAAGAGACTGCCCACACAGTGAAGCACTATACTGCAATGCTGTCATTGGAAGAGACTGCCCACACAGTGAAGCACTATACTGCAATGCTGTCATTGGAAGAGACTGCCCACACAGTGAAGCACTATACTGCAATGCTGTCATTGGAAGAGACTGCCCACACAGTGAAGCACTATACTACAATGCTGTCACATGAAGAGACTGCCCACACAGTGAAGCACTATACTGCAATGCTCTCATTGGAAGAGACTGCCCACACAGTGAAGCACTATACTGCAATGCTGTCATTGGAAGAGACTGCCCACACAGTGAAGCACTATACTGCAATGCTGTCATTGGAAGAGACTGCCCACACAGTGAAGCACTATACTGCAATGCTGTCATTGGAAGAGACTGCCCACACAGTGAAGCACTATACTGCAATGCTGTCATTGGAAGAGACTGCCCACTCAGTGAAGCACTATACTGCAATGCTGTCACATGAAGAGACTGCCCACACAGTGAAGCACTATACTGGCATGCTGTCATTGGAAGAGACTGCTCACATAGTGAAGCACTATACTGCAATGCTGTCATTTGAAGAGACTGCCCACACAGCGAAGTACTGTACTGCAAGGCTGTCATTTGAAGAGACTGCCCACATAAATAAGCACAATACTGGAATGCCATTACTGGAAGAGACTACAACAGGGTTGTGAGGTGGAAAGATTAAATAGGATGACATACACTAGTAGTGCTGAAATGGTCGTTGTCACCAACATTTCCGGACATTGTACCCGAGGTACTCTGTCCGATCGGACAGAGTACGACAGAGTACCTCAGTTTGAAACCTCGTCCTTACAGTCACGTGACATACCAATGATAGCGCTCAGCTCAGACTGCACCCGCCACTCCGCCTGACTGACTTCGCACGCCCGGGGAGTTATGCTAAGATCCAGCCGCGTTAATGTATCTGTGTTTTGTGACAAACGTCTTGCTCGGCAGTACTGTACTCCATGCACCTTAATGGTTCGCATGATTCGGTTGTAATCTTAAGCTAAACGACGTTCTGAATGTTTCCGACTTCGACCATTTCAGCAGCGCCAATCACCGGCCTCCTGTTTTCAAGTTATACATTAACAATGGTAAGGGTAACTAGTAGCCCATAGGACCTGCAGAATACTAGATACCATAACCATAGCAAGACTTCAACTCACACACACACACACACACAATCATTAAGCATAATGAATTTGAAACCATGAAAATAGCACGACCTACTGACAGACATGGTGTCCTTAAGCAATGAGAACTAAATATGAAATTGACTTTATGCATACATGCACACACAAACACACACACACACACACACACACACACACACACAGACACACACAGACACACACACACACACACACACACACACACACACACACACACACACACACACACAGAGTTGGAGTTACATACGTGGGACAGATGCAGTGGTAGATTGATATTCACACAGCAAAAGGCAGACACACTTGCAGCAGAAAAAAATACAGATTCAGGCACACAAGGTGGTCTACACACACTGACACTTGATCTGGACAAGTAGAGAAGACATTGTAGCTGACACACCTATGCAAGTGTATGCATGCATTCACACACGTGCACGCACACCTGTGCACACGCGCGTGCGTGCGTGTACACGTGCGCGCATGCACACATACATAAGTAACATATGCACACAGACAAGTAGACACGAACGCGGCATACAAATACTCGCCCAGAACGACATTTCGTCCGTGAGCATTATCAAGACCTTTAAGTGAACCTGACAACTATGTGAATTTTCTGCGTACGGACAACAGTACGATTGAGGCAGTTGAGGACAGTCGTTATGACTACACAAGGAGGGCGTGTCTCGTTTCATGAACTTGCAGTAGAAATGTAGATGCTACATTGATTCTTCATTCCTCGGGAGCTTAAAGAATATCGAATTGGATAAATGTTGCATGTGTAACCGTATTCTGACAGTTGAAAATCAGGGACATTTTGTCGAACTAAAATGCAAGTTCAACGGACGAGGAACAATATTCCAACGTCAACAATTTCATCTGGCATGTTACCACCTTCACTTTGTGAATAAAGTATAAATGCCATGCGTTAAAGATTAGTGCATACATATATCCGTGAGACTAGAATAGGTGAATCTATGCTCTCAATCGGTGAACAATATCTCTTCAGCGAGAGTGCTTACTGTTGATAGTTCCACCTGTTTGTCGGACTTTCGTGCCGACGCCATTTTGACCAATGTCTATCACGTGATTTCAGGTGAACGGAAGTGCTGCCTCCGTTCGTCTAAGGGCACCGACATTGTGCAGGTGCCTGAAATACGCTTTGAAAAAAAAAGGGGTCATGTCGAATTGCAGTTATGATATACTGTGATAAAACTACATAAACCACTTTAACAAATTCCACAACATATCTCTTGGAACGTGTTTTGAAGACGCGTGCACTTGTTTGTTTTCTTTCTATTTGATTACAACAACAACACTTTCATACTTCAACAACAAGAACAACTCTCAAGTTTCAAATGTCTTTAAACATTTTGGACCGCCTTTGTTCTGATGAAATTCGGTTAGTTATAAACCCAATATTACTACGTGTGAAAATGGCGTTAAAGCTGATCCCTGATAGTGTCCTACATTTTTCTCGTTTGTCCGAAACGGGAAATATATTCACTGGATGTTCCAGCCAAAAATAGATCGCATCTCCCAGCAGACTGTCGCCATTGTTTGGTATCGTGATCAAGCCGATCTTCCCCAGTGGAGCAAGGTAGGTTGGACAATCTAATATTTATTTATGACAATTACCATTAACATAATTTATTACAACCCTCATGTGTATTCCTCGCTTTGTCCACGCCAATGTCAGAGCTGCGAGCTCTATTTTGAACGTGTAGGTATAGGCTATAAGATGCACCAAACACGCTATGACTGCAGAGCTCAGAATCTGTCAGACTGATTCCTTCCTACTCCTTCGGCCATAAGGTGAGTGTGTGGACATGGTATCATGTACATATACATAAAATGCGTAGTATTATCATAATTTATAAACAACGTGCCTGTTGTTATTTCTGGTCGGCTCTGTGAGTGCCTCGCGCTGCAGCCTCAAGAAGCTGCTGCCACTAGACGATTAGTACGGCAGTCTAGACTCTTTCAGGCGAGGGATGTGCTTGTAGATGGAATCCCAGGATGGGTTTTGCGTTGTGATTACTAGCGTAGCTGATCTCATAGCTCAGTCGCAGTTGGATAGAGCGTTTTGAATCGGTGAACCGGAGTCTTTGTTTACAGTGGCAGACCGGCTTGCACGCAGCGTGGAACCAACGTTTCGTCATAATATATTATAAAATATGGACCACATAATCAAATCCTGGCATGCGATGAAGATGCAACATTATTCTGATTTTATAGCATTCGTTTTTCATTTCCTGAGAAGTAAACGGCGCTGGCGTTTTGACGCTACTGAAAGTCAGTGCTACACATACAATGCCGTATTGTGTTGTGGAGGTTGAAGCCGAGCGTTCAATATCAAAGCGATGCTGCTGCTGGAATGCAAGGATCGTGTGGATTCCTCGTGAAATTCCTTATGTTGATTTTAAGACCATTCTTTTACTGTGGTTAGAGCAGCTGACTTGTTTCAGAAGTTTTGTTTCGTCCCATCCAGAGTAAAATTCTTGATTTTGTTTTGTTGGTCGGTTTCTTGTGAGCCTGTGTGCATTGGTTCCTCACCTCCAGAAACCATACTTGAAGATCGAAATCGGTTCTGTTCCTGTGCTGTTGGGATGTTTGCACTCTCCTCCATTGTAATTGTAATGGTTGGAAAACATTTTAAGTTTTTGTGACACTGTGGTATGTAAACGAAGAATGCACCAAGAGAGATTCCAAAACCTCAAAAATGAGGAATACACTTCAGTTTGACGTGTAGATCTTTTACTTCTAATTATTTTGGGAAACAGTAATTAAATGATAATTAAACACAGTCTCATACTACAATATGTCCAAATTTTTATATCTAGGTGCTACTGCAACAAAAAAAGTTGCCCAGCTTGTCCAATAATGTATAGATCTACCATAATGATGTATTTTTGGTTTTCCCACTCATTGGCATGAATAATTCATATATAACCTTCTCTCTTCCCGTTTGGGGCTTATCACATTCTCCCAGCTACTGATAATACCGAACTATTTCATATGTAGGAGGAAAATCAATACAAATCTGGCTGCTGAGGAGGAATATTGAATCTCTCAAACTGCCAGTCAGGCATAGAGATAGGCTTTGAGGCAGGTTACATGATCTGCTATATGCTCCACTGTGGGGCATCATATAGAGGGTGGGTGCCCTCCCAGCTGGTAACTATAGTGACCAGTTCAGAGGCCAGAGCTAAAAATAGCAGTTTGCTATTGATTTTTCTGGCTGCACTGTGGGTATTGTTGGTGGAACTGTCTTCTGCAGACAGGAAGAGTCTTGGGATGCCAAAGCAGACAGGAAGAAAGGGTCCCGTTCCACCCTGGTCTTGCATTACTTCAAGCATTCAAGAACTTGCCTGGTCTTACATAGAGTGATGCTGGCATTTAATGGATACCTGGAAATATTCCCCTGTGTAGTTTCTTGGTTCTTAACATGAGATTAATTAGTGAATATTGGGATTTGATGAATAATGTTTTACATTCTTTGACAGCATTTGTATACCTGAATAGAAATGAAAGTGTGAAGATTGCTTATATTACTGAATCAGTTTTTGGACTGATTCTCATTACAGTTGTTTATGCTTGCAAGAGCACCTTTTATTTGATTATTTTCTTCTTGGGGTGGGGGATGGGGATCAAGCGCTTGTGAAGAGACTCATGAATAATTCAGATTTGAGTTTTTGAGGTCTAAGGGGGTTGGGGGGGAATTCATCCAGACACAGTTATAAAAAACCACTTGTAGCCCAAAGTCCTTTCTATTTGGTAAACCTCTCTGTGCATCAGGGAGTATTTGTCATGTGATGGTGAATGCAATGTATTTGCTGTCCTTGTGAAGCTCCTCTGCTCTCATTGATATGCTGCAGCCACTATGCAAGGAAGTGCTAAGGCAAATGAGCAGTGAGAGGCAACTTTGTATGAAGTGTCATAGTCTTGCAGCTGACCCATGTCAAAGCACTGCAGAGTGATGCTTGCTGGCATTCTGGTGTCCATGTGCATCTGTAGACAGAGACAACATTCGTGATTCTTTCTCTGCGAGGAGAAACACAAAAAGAAAGGAGCCAAAGAGAATGAGGACTACAACCATTGGAATATGATGCCAGACCCCACCATGGGTGCAGTCCTACAAACAGAAGATGGCAGTGGAATTAGTTGGCATAGAAATGCAGTATTGATTTTCTTGCCGTTGCCTGGCAACAGAGCTTCATCAATTTTCCCGTCTTTAGTCTAAATGGGAATGGGATGATGGTGGCGGTGGATGAGGAGGAGAAAGCAAAGCTAGCAGGAGCTTCCCTTCCTTGTGGAATTTGCAGACCTGTCAACTGAAGGGCTGGGTGCCACAGTACAATGCACTTTTATTATTTCAGCCCCATCTTGTCTTGACAGCAGCTGAGCTTTTGTACAGCTCATGTGTGGCTGGAGATCTGAGAAAGTCGCAAGTTTTACTAGTAGTATTGTCATTACCAACATATCATGGATCAGAGAAGGGTAAAAATCTTGTCCAAAGGCTGACCATCATCTCAAGCATGGTACATTAACATTGAAATGCAGTCCCACAAGGATTTAGATGATTACCTGTCCCAGTAGGTTTTGAGTTGATTCTTCAGGAAGTGGCAGTGGTTTTGCAGCTTCTATAGATATATGACTGGTCCTGACCTTAGGCGATTTTTGTGATATTTTATCATCACAAAATGCAATAGATTTCCTTGATAAGGCTCCCACCCCCTCACCCCCAAAGGAGTTGTGGTTAGGGTAACATGGAAAAAATAGGTAGGTCCGACTTTTGATGGTCTTTTTTAAGGTGCATCATGTGAACAGTTGATTCATTTGAACATAAATAAAAATTTCTCTTTCGCTGAAAATGCTTATGGGGAAGATGGGGCAGCATGCAGTTTATTGCTTACTACCCCACCCACCCACCCCCAAAAAAGACAAGTTTAGAGCTAGTAGATTATTGTAACCACATTTTTTTGGTTTACCTAATGTTACTAGCTGACTAGTCTTGTTGAGCACCTGGACAAGACCTCACAGGCATATGGCATGGACATCAGCACCGAGAAGACCAAGGTGATGATGAACAACCCTCGGCGCTTCAAAATGGAAATCAAAGTGAAGGGCTAAAAACTGGAAGCTGTGAACAACTTCAAATACCTGGGATCTATTGTGACTGATGAAGGGTCCAAAGCAGAGATACTGTCCAGGATAGCACAAACAACAGCAGCATTGGCAAAGTTGAAGCCAATATGGCGTGACAGAAATGTCACTCTCGCGTCGAAGATCAGGCTCATGCACACGCTGGCCATCTCCGTATTCTTGTATCCATGCGAGTCCTGGACACTCACATCTAAACTACAGAAACGGATACAAGCCCTGGAAATGAGATGCTACCGCAAGATTCTGAACATCTCATATAAAGACCATGTCACGAATGAGGAAGTCAGCAACAGGATCAGGAGAGCATTTGGACATTACGAAGACCTGCTCTCAATCGTGAAAAGCAGAAAGCTGAAGTGGTACGGTCACGTGTCAAGAGGCAGTGGGCTGGCCAAGACCATCCTGCAAGGTACCGTACCAGGTGGGAGAAGGAGAGGCAGGCAGAGAAAGAGGTGGGAAGACAACATCAATGAGTGGACAGGCTTGACCTTTGCTGACTCACAGCGAGCCACAGAGGATAGAGATCGATGGAGGAAGATTGTCCGAAAATCATCAGTGGTGCCTCAACAACCCATCTCAGGGTTAAGAGACTGAACTGAACTGAACTGGAATAGATGTGTAATGGTATGTGTGGTGATTGATGGTTTATGCCTGTTTGAATAATCTGCAAACTGAAAATGGTCAGTTTTTAGAAAATGGCTTTTTACCTCCACCTAGGAGGTTATGTTTTACCCCGAGTTTGTCAGCAGGTTATTCAGCAAAATAACTCAAAAAGTTCAAAATGGATCCTACTGAAAGTGAGTGGGGTCAGGGTTTTCACCCAAGGAACAATCCATTCAATTTGGGAGGTTATCTGTTATCTAGTTTGATGAATCACAAAGTTGATGTCAAACTATTGATGACATCGTCATATGCATTCCACACTCTGAAATTGCTTTCAGGCATTAAAATAATCAAACTTCATAGTGACAGGCCTGGCTAGCAGAAAATCCTGCCTGAATTAATTATGCAGGCCACGGAAGAGTAGTTGTGGTTTCCTTGGTGGAGGCATGCTTCTCAGTGTTCAGTCTCGGGTTAGGTGTTAGCATTTAAAGTTCACAGAGAATGGGCAATTTCATTGACTTCCAGCTCAAAGACATTCCTACAGTGGCTGTTGAAAATGCACTGTATCAATGAATCACCCATCATAGTAACACTACACACTACTCCAATCTGTACATGTTTTTGCAAGAGAGGCAGAATCGGAGAAATGATAAGGTGTGAATTTGCAAAATTAGCTGCTTTTTGTGTGTGTGCACAAAGATGATTGTAGAGTCTTCCTAACAACAAAATCAACAACAAAACCAACAACAAAACAACTATTTATCCATGGAATTGAAACCGGAAACTCGCAGAGTTAGCACATGTGATGATGTATGATTCAGCTTTATATTATTATGAAGTAAAAACTCAAACTTGTTAAAGTGAACCCATCTGTGCTAATCCTCCTGTATTGAGATTTGACAGAAGTATCAGACTGACTGACATGTAGTTTGAGAGGACTGGCTACATGGAAGAACTCAGACTTCACTTGGATGCATTTAAACTGCCATGCATTCTATACTCTGGTGTGAACATGTAAGAAGCACCATGTGCACTTTATCCCCTGAGCATTGAGCCACTGATAATCTGTTACTGGCACCTGAGGACATACACAGATGTGGACAGTTCCGATGCCTACAGTTATCAGCATGTTTCTGCTTCCTGGAGAGCATTCCAGTCTAATGATGGCTCAGTGCCTCACCACAGTGTGATTCCACGGCCTTCACAGGTAGCCAGCTGAACCCTGGGTGAGGGGTATGTTGTTGAAAAGTTGGCTGATAGTCTTACAACACAAGGGAACAGTTTCAAGGGCGAAATAAAGAAGCTAATTGTGCTCGGAAAAGATAAAGTTTTTTTACATTAAAATTTGTTAGATTTTAGATTTATATAGTAGTTTTATTTCAGGCGAAAGAGAGTACAAAAAACAAAGGAGGGAAAAACCCCACCAGAAGCCAAAACATCAAAAAACCCCGCCACCAACATTGTTGTTGTCGTTGTTATCATCATCATCACCACCACCACCACCACCACCACCACCACCACCACCACCACCACCACCACCACCACCACCACCACCACCACCACCACCACCACCACCACCACCACCACCACAACCACCACCACCACCACCATCATCACCATCATCATCCTCAGTCATAATCATAAACATTTTTTACATCTCTTTTTGTCTATATTCTTAAAAAAAGAAGACTGAAAAAAGAAAGAAAACTAAATACATACACAGCTGGGAGGAGGGGGGGGGGGGGGGGGGATATGTATTGTAGGTTTGATTGTAAAAGTAAAAGTGCTGCATAGTGGGGAGAGAGAGATGTACAATAGGTGCTGCATAGTGGGGAGAGAGAGATGTACAATAGGTGCTGCATAGTGGGGAGAGAGAGATGTACAATAGGTGCTGCATAGTGGGGAGAGAGAGATGTACAAGAGGTGCTGCATAGTGGGGAGAGAGAGATGTACAATAGGTGCTTCATAGTGGGGAGAGAGAGATGTACAAGAGGTGCTGCATAGTGGGGAGAGAGATGTACAAGAGGTGCTGCATAGTGGGGAGAGAGAGATGTACAATAGGTTAGGTAATAAAGGTAAAGGTGCTGCATAGTGGGGAGAGAGAGATGTACAATAGGTGCTGCATAGTGGGGAGAGAGAGATGTACAATAGGTGCTGCATAGTGGGGAGAGAGATGTACAAGAGGTGCTGCATAGTGGGGAGAGAGAGATGTACAATAGGTGCTGCATAGTGGGGAGAGAGAGATGTACAATAGGTGCTGCATAGTGGGGAGAGAGATGTACAAGAGGTGCTGCATAGTGGGAAGAGAGAGTTGTACAATAGGTTAGGAAATAAAGGTAAAGGTGCTGCATAGTGGGGAGAGAGAGATGTACAAGAGGTGCTGCATAGTGGGGAGAGAGATGTACAATAGGTGCTGCATAGTGGGGAGAGAGAGATGTACAATAGGTGCTGCATAGTGGGGAGAGAGAGATGTACAATAGGTGCTGCATAGTGGGGAGAGAGATGTACAAGAGGTGCTGCATAGTGGGAAGAGAGAGATGTACAATAGGTGCTGCATAGTGGGGAGAGAGAGATGTACAATAGGTTAGGTAATAAAGGTAAAGGTGATGCATAGTGGGGAGAGAGATGTACAAAAGGTGCTGCATAGTGGGGAGAGAGAGATGTACAATAGGTTAGGTAATAAAGGTAAAGGTGCTGCATAGTGGGGAAAGAGATGTACAAAAGGTGCTGCATAGTGGGGAGAGAGAGATGTACAAGAGGTGCTGCATAGTGGGGAGAGAGAGATGTACAAGAGGTGCTGCATAGTGGGGAGAGAGATGTACAAAAGGTGCTGCATAGTGGGGAGAGAGAGATGTACAAGAGGTGCTGCATAGTGGGGAGAGAGAGATGTACAAGAGGTGCTGCATAGTGGGAAGAGAGAGATGTACAATAGGTGCTGCATAGTGGGGAGAGAGAGATGTACAATAGGTGCTGCATAGTGGGGAGAGAGAGATGTACAAAAGGTGCTGCATAGTGGGGAGAGAGATGTACAAGAGGTGCTGCATAGTGGGGAGAGAGAGATGTACAAGAGGTGCTGCATAGTGGGGAGAGAGAGATGTACAATAGGTGCTGCATAGTGGGAAGAGAGAGATGTACAATAGGTTAGATCATAAAGGTAAAGGTGCTGCATAGTGGGGAGAGAGAGATGTACAAGAGGTGCTGCATAGTGGGGAGAGAGAGATGTACAATAGGTCAGATCATAAAGGTAAAGGTGCTGCATAGTGGGGAGAGAGATGTACAAGAGGTGCTGCATAGTGGGGAGAGAGAGATGTACAAGAGGTGCTGCATAGTGGGGAGAGAGAGATGTACAATAGGTGCCGCATAGTGGGAAGAGAGAGATGTACAATAGGTTAGATCATAAAGGTAAAGGTGCTGCATAGTGGGGAGAGAGAGATGTACAAGAGGTGCTGCATAGTGGGGAGAGAGAGATGTACAAGAGGTGCTGCATAGTGGGGAGAGAGAGAGAGATACACAATAGGTGCTGCATAGTGGGGAGAGAGAGATGTACAAGAGGTTAGATCATAAAGGTAAAGGTGCTGCATAGTGGGGAGAGAGAGATGTACAATAGGTGCTGCATAGTGGGGAGAGAGAGATGTACAAGAGGTGCTGCATAGTGGGGAGAGAGAGAGATGTACAATAGGTGCTGCATAGTGGGGAGAGAGAGATGTACAAGAGGTTAGATCATAAAGGTAAAGGTGCTGCATAGTGGGGAGAGAGAGATGTACAATAGGTGCTGCATAGTGGGGAGAGAGAGATGTACAATAGGTGCTGCATAGTGGGGAGAGAGAGAGATGTACAAGAGGTGCTGCATAGTGGGGAGAGAGAGATGTACAAGAGGTGCTGCATAGTGGGGAGAGAGATGTACAAGAGGTGCTGCATAGTGGGGAGAGAGAGATGTACAAGAGGTGCTGCATAGTGGGGAGAGAGAGATGTACAAGAGGTGCTGCATAGTGGGGAGAGAGAGATGTACAAGAGGTTAGATCATAAAGGTAAAGGTGCTGCATAGTGGGCAGAGAGAGATGTACAATAGGTGCTGCATAGTGGGGAGAGAGATGTACAAGAGGTGCTGCATAGTAGGGAGAGAGAGATGTACAAGAGGTGCTGCATAGTGGGGAGAGAGATGTACAAGAGGTGCTGCATAGTGGGGAGAGAGAGATGTACAAGAGGTGCTGCATAGTGGGGAGAGAGAGATGTACAAGAGGTGCTGCATAGTGGGGAGAGAGAGATGTACAAGAGGTTAGATCATAAAGGTAAAGGTGCTGCATAGTGGGCAGAGAGAGATGTACAATAGGTGCTGCATAGTGGGGAGAGAGATGTACAAGAGGTGCTGCATAGTAGGGAGAGAGAGATGTACAAGAGGTGCTGCATAGTGGGGAGAGAGAGATGTACAAGAGGTGCTGCATAGTGGGGAGAGAGAGATGTACAATAGGTCAGATCATAAAGGTAAAGGTGCTGCATAGTGGGGAGAGAGAGATGTACAAGAGGTGCTGCATAGTGGGGAGAGAGAGATGTACAAGAGGTGCTGCATAGTGGGGAGAGAGAGAGAGATGTACAATAGGTGCTGCATAGTGGGGAGAGAGAGATGTACAAGAGGTTAGATCATAAAGGTAAAGGTGCTGCATAGTGGGGAGAGAGAGATGTACAATAGGTGCTGCATAGTGGGGAGAGAGAGATGTACAAGAGGTGCTGCATAGTGGGGAGAGAGAGAGATGTACAATAGGTGCTGCATAGTGGGGAGAGAGAGATGTACAAGAGGTTAGATCATAAAGGTAAAGGTGCTGCATAGTGGGGAGAGAGAGATGTACAATAGGTGCTGCATAGTGGGGAGAGAGAGATGTACAATAGGTGCTGCATAGTGGGGAGAGAGAGAGATGTACAAGAGGTGCTGCATAGTGGGGAGAGAGAGATGTACAAGAGGTGCTGCATAGTGGGGAGAGAGATGTACAAGAGGTGCTGCATAGTGGGGAGAGAGAGATGTACAAGAGGTGCTGCATAGTGGGGAGAGAGAGATGTACAAGAGGTGCTGCATAGTGGGGAGAGAGAGATGTACAAGAGGTTAGATCATAAAGGTAAAGGTGCTGCATAGTGGGCAGAGAGAGATGTACAATAGGTGCTGCATAGTGGGGAGAGAGATGTACAAGAGGTGCTGCATAGTAGGGAGAGAGAGATGTACAAGAGGTGCTGCATAGTGGGGAGAGAGATGTACAAGAGGTGCTGCATAGTGGGGAGAGAGAGATGTACAAGAGGTGCTGCATAGTGGGGAGAGAGAGATGTACAAGAGGTGCTGCATAGTGGGGAGAGAGAGATGTACAAGAGGTTAGATCATAAAGGTAAAGGTGCTGCATAGTGGGCAGAGAGAGATGTACAATAGGTGCTGCATAGTGGGGAGAGAGATGTACAAGAGGTGCTGCATAGTAGGGAGAGAGAGATGTACAAGAGGTGCTGCATAGTGGGGAGAGAGAGATGTACAAGAGGTGCTGCATAGTGGGGAGAGAGAGATGTACAATAGGTGCTGCATAGTGGGGAGAGAGATGTACAAGAGGTGCTGCATAGTAGGGAGAGAGAGATGTACAAGAGGTGCTGCATAGTGGGGAGAGAGAGATGTACAAGAGGTGCTGCATAGTGGGGAGAGAGAGATGTACAAGAGGTGCTACATAGTGGGGAGAGAGAGATGTACAAGAGGTGCTGCATAGTGGGGAGAGAGAGATGTACAATAGGATAGATCATAAAGGTAAAGGTGCTGCATAGTGGGGAGAGAGAGATGTACAAGAGGTGCTGCATAGTGGGGAGAGAGAGATGTACAAGAGGTGCTGCATAGTGGGAAGAGAGAGATGTATAATAGGTTAGATCATAAAGGTAAAGGTGCTGCATAGTGGGGAGAGAGAGATGTACAATAGGTGCTGCATAGTAGGGAGAGAGAGTACAAGAGGTGCTCATAAAGAGATTACAATAGGTACATAAAGGGCAGGTGCCATATATGGGGAGAGAGATGTACAAGAGGTGCTGCATAGTGGGGAGAGAGAGATGTACAATAGGTTAGATCATAAAGGTAAAGGTGCTGCATAGTGGGGAGAGAGAGATGTACAAGAGGTGCTGCATAGTGGGGAGAGAGAGATGTACAATAGGATAGATCATAAAGGTAAAGGTGCTGCATAGTGGGGAGAGAGAGATGTACAATAGGTTAGATCATAAAGGTAAAGGTGCTGCATAGTGGGGAGAGAGAGATGCACAAGAGGTGCTGCATAGTGGGGAGAGAGAGATGTACAATAGGTGCTGCATAGTGGGGAGAGAGATGTACAAGAGGTGCTGCATAGTGGGGAGAGAGAGATGTACAAAAGGTGCTGCATAGTGGAGAGAGAGAGAGATGTACAAGAGGTGCTGCATAGTGGGGAAAGAGAGATGTACAAGAGGTGCTGCATAGTGGGGAGAGAGAGATGTACAAGAGGTGCTGCATAGTGGGGAGAGAGAGATGTACAATAGGTG
>JAWQFJ010002374.1:15000-17500 GCA_034096865.1 Theodoxus fluviatilis
TGTGTGTTTGCGCTCGCTCGCGCGCGCGCGTTAGTCCGTCTATCTGACCGTCCATCTGTTACCATGTTAACCCTCTGTTCGTGTGCTGTGTCGTCTTTCATGTACTCTATGCTCCGACTGAATTTTCTCTTATTATCTGCCGCCTGCTCCTTTCTCGACCTTTTCGCCTCTATTCTCATTCCTGCCTGCTTTCCGTCCTCCTCTTCCTCGGCAGACTGACCGCTTTTCTCTCTTTTGGGTTGTTCTTATTATTCTCGTACAACGTTCTCATTCTCCTTTGTGAAACCTCACCTCTCTTCCTCCCCATTCCCCTTCATTTCCCCCATCCTCCTTCTTCTCCTTTTCTTTTCCTCTCATTCTCTCCGACATGTTTTTGCCACTCCTCCTTCCCCTCCTTTCATTTTCCTCTCGCTCTCTCCGACATGTTTTTGCCACTCCTTTTTTCTTTCACTGACTTTTCGTCCTCTAATATTCACCGCCTCACGTTTCCATCGAGATACGTAGAGCATGAGAAATCTCCCTTCTGGGTTACACGGGTAGCAGTAAGAGGACCTGCACTGCCTGAGAGTATGAGAGGATGGATAAAGGGGTGGGGCGAGAGAGGTTGGGCGAGAGGAAAGAAGATGAAGAAAAGGGGGCGGGAGGGGGGGAGGGGGGAGGAGGAAGTAGCCAAAGATACATTGATATCATGGGGTAAAGAAAGAGGTAAAGGGAATTGAAGTGAATGTATTAAATGGAATTGATTTAAATTGAATGAAACTGATTTGCATTGATTGAATCAAATCAATCGAAACGAAATTGTGTTTGTTGAATTAAAATCATTGAATTAATTTCGGAATTTAAGTCAAAGACAGAAACACTTCATCTGGCAGGAATATTGAACTAAGCAGCTCCGTCTGAATTACATTCGTGAGGAGGGCGGGGGGGGGCGGGGAATGGGGGGCGGGGGCGGGGGGAGGTAGGGGGCAGGGAGAGGTTGTGGGTTGCATGCATGCGTGTATGTGTGTGTATGTGTGTTATTGTGTGTGTGTGTATGTGTGTGTATGTGTGTTATTGTGTGTGCGTGTGTGTGTGCGTGCGTGCGTGTGTGTGCGTGCGTGTGCATGTGTTTGTGCATGCGTGTTTGTGCATGCGTGCATGTGTGTACGCATGAAAATGTAATCGACAAAAGAGACAACAAGAAAGACAAAAGGAAAGACCGTTTGGTGGTAGAACGAACGAGGGTGATATACCGATTTTTCATGTTGGCAAGGCACAAAGTACGAGCAAAAAATTCTTTCTTTTCTGTGGCCACCGTCGCAGAAGACAAAATAAAGCGTGCTTTTGAAAAAAGGTATTGGACATGAAATCTAGGTTCACGCCACACAGACAAAAGTGATGAAGACTCCATAGGAAAAAGTCACGCCACACAGACAAAAGTGATGAAGACTCCAGAAGGAAAAGTCACGCCACACAGACAAAAGTGATGAAGACTCCAGAAGGAAAAGTCACGCCACACAGACAAAAGGGATGAAGACTCCAGAAGGAAAAGTCACGCCACACAGACAAAAGTGATGAAGACTCCAGTAGGAAAGGTCACGCCACACAGACAAAAGTGATGAAGACTCCAGAAGGAAAAGTCACGCCACACAGACAAAAGTGATGAAGACTCCAGAAGGAAATGTCACGCCACACAGACAAAAGAGATGAAGACTCCAGAAGGAAAAGTCACGCCACACAGACAAAAGTGATGAAGACTCCAGAAGGAAAAGTCACGCCACACAGACAAAAGTGATGAAGACTCCAGAAGGAAAAGTCACGCCACACAGACAAAAGTGATGAAGACTCCAGAAGGAAAAGTCACGCCACACAGACAAAAGTGATGAAGACTCCAGAAGGAAAAGTCACGCCACACAGACAAAAGTGATGAAGACTCCAGAAGGAAAAGTCACGCCACACAGACAAAAGTGATGAAGACTCCAGAAGGAAAAGTCACGCCACACAGACAAAAGTGAAGAAGACTCCAGAAGGAAAAGTCACGCCACACAGACAAAAGGGATGAAGACTCCAGTAGGAAAAGTCACGCCACACAGACAAAAGTGATGAAGACTCCAGTAGGAAAAGTCACGCCACACAGACAAAAGGGATGAAGACTCCAGTAGGAAAAGTCACGCCACACAGACAAAAGTGATGAAGACTCCAGAAGGAAAAGTCACGCCACACAGACAAAAGTGATGAAGAGTCCAGAAGGAAAAGTCACGCCACACAGACAAAAGTGATGAAGACTCCAGAAGGAAAAGTCACGCCACACAGACAAAAGGGATGAAGACTCCAGTAGGAAAAGTCACGCCACACAGAGAAAAGTGATGAAGACTCCAGTAGGAAAAGTCACGCCACACAGACAAAGGTGATGAAGACTCCAGTAGGAAAAGTCACGCCACACAGACAAAAGGGATGAAGACTCCAGTAGGAAAAGTCACGCCACACAGACAAAAGTGATGAAGACTCCAGTAGGAAAAGT
>JAWQFJ010002374.1:27500-57500 GCA_034096865.1 Theodoxus fluviatilis
TGGAATTCTCAGCACGTCCCTCGCAGATAACTCTGCGATGACTTCCGGAAACTGTTTTGGCCGGGAAAATATTTTGGTCGCTACAAGCCCGGGGCCTATATTTCAGGAAAATAAAGCAATGCCAAGGACCTCATGTGACGCAGGCAACCTTACTTGGAAGGGAGTTCTTTCAGGACCGAACGTGTTGACACACGAATGAATACTTCCTCGTCCACGGGTTGAACTGGCTGTCCCTAGTGGCTTCTTGTCGGGACCAGAAATTGTAGGCCGACAGTTTTTCTTTCTGACTTCTCGAAGGAGAGATTTGGAGAGAGAGAGAGAGAGAGAGAGAGAGAGAGAGAGAGATTTTAAAGTAAGGACTATTGAAAGAAAAGCAACTGCTTAGTGTCTAACCCTTATAAAATAAAGTAAGAAAGACCTAGCAGAAAGGAACATCACTGGCTTAGTGCTGAGTGGCACGAAAATGAAAGTCAAGTGTCCCAAGAATCAGGCAGGAAAGCGTGAAGCGGTCTGAGCCCAAGATAAAAATGACAAGTCGCTACATGAAACTAACATTTTACCTCTCTCTACATGTTACAAACGCAGTACATATAATGCTGTTGCGGATGGAAGTCGCAGTGGCTGTAGCAACACTATGATGGCAATGGTGGTCGTGGTAGTGCAGAACAGCAAAAGGGCGGACACTAACGTTTTGGGAATCAAAGTTTGCTTGCCCTCGACAATTAAGTATGCGCTGCAGCAGTAACTGATGTTCACGTTGTTAGCGTCTCATTGCTTCGAGCTCTGCACATCTAACTTTGGGTTGCTGTCTCATTTTCGGCGCTACTAACATCTTTGTCTAAACTGAAAGACCACCATACTGGTGGCGGCAGAGATGATAGCTGAGATGTTACAAAGGATTTGGTGATATTGTGGTAAGGATACTGTTAAGGGTGTTGCCAGAGGTAATATCTGAAATTTTACAGAATATATGGCGGTATGGTAGTAAGGATACTGATGTTACTGTTGCCAGAGATAATATCGGAGATGTTACAGAGGATATGGTGGTAAGAATACTGATGTTGGTGTTGCAAGAGGTGAGAACTGAGATATTACAGAGGATATGATGGTAGGGATACTGATGTTGGTGTTGCCATAGGTAATATCTGAGATGGTACAGAGGATATGGTGGTAGGGATACTGATGTTAGTGTTGCCATAGGTAATATCTGAGATGGTACAGAGGATATGGTGGAATGGTGGTAGGGATACTGATGTTGGTGTTGCCAGAGGTGATAGCTGAGATGGTACAGAGGATATGGTGGTAAAGGTACTGCTGTTGATGTTGCCAGAGGTAATAGCTGAGATATTACAGAGGATATGATGGTAGGGATACTGATGTTGGTGCTGCCAGAGGTGATAGCAGAGATATTACAGAGGATATGGTGGTAATGGTACTGATGCTTGTGTTCCCAGAGGTGATAGCCGAGATGTTACAGAGGATATGGTGGTAGGGATACTGATGTTGGTGTTGCCAGAGGTGATAGCAGAGATATTACAGAGGATATGGTGGTAAAGGTACTGCTGTTGGTGTTGCCAGAGGTAATAGCTGAGATGTTACAGAGGATATGATGGTAGGTACTGATGTTGGTGTTGCCAGAGGTGATAATTGAGACGTTACAGAGGATATGATGGTAAGAAAACTGATGTTGGTGTTGCCACAGGTAATAGCTGAGATATTACAGAGGATATGATGGTAGGTACTGATGTTGGTGTTGCCAGAGGTGATAATTGAGACGTTACAGAGGATATGATGGTAAGAAAACTGATGTTGGTGTTGCCACAGGTAATAGCTGAGATGTTACAGAGGATATGGTGGTAAGGATACTGATGTTGGTGTTGCCAGCTGAGATTTTGCAGAGGATATAGTGGTAAGAATAATTGTGCTTGTTCCGCTGTAAATCTTGGTGTTGCTAGCAAAGGCCATTATTCTTTTACGAGCATTTGTTTACGGGTACGTTTCATTGGAAGTGACAGGAATTGCTAGGAATTTGTTATTAACACTCACACCCCGATACACGGAGAAAATTCGCTCAGTGCAACAATACAACACAAGTGAAAGTGACAGCTGAGATGAAAATCAAGGATTTGATAGAAGCATCTTTACATGTGTAGAAGAGATCATTGACATGCTTGTGTGTGCGTTTTTCATCATTACCGCATGAGGTTCAAGAGTGCCGAAGTTAGTGGTGCGGAAGACATCGTATTCTATAGAACGAGTATTGCAATTCGATTTTAGCTGTGTGGATTCTTTTGCTGCTGATTGTAGTCTGTGCGAGACTTGTCATGCGTTTTTGTTGAGGATCGTATTATTGCGTCCTAGAGGTGCGCGCAGAAACTGGCGTTAAATCAACGTTGGATAAGAAAAATGTTGGGTGATCTCACGCGAATTTCTGTTTCTTCACGAAAGCATCTTTGTTTTTCAAATATTCCCTACCTTGAGTGAAAATCCCCCTCGTCAGAAAGTCTATATCGATGCAACGGATAAGGGTTAGATACCATCCGCGAGAAGACAATTTTGATCAGAAAGACTTTTACCTCAAATCGACAGGGTAGGATGGATCTGATGATAACAAAAACTCGTAAAAAACGAGTTTCTCCCCATGATGGTTAGCATTACTCAGTCCGTGCTGCTTGAAAAGAGCCGGAAACATCACCTCCGTAAACACTTCCTACAGCAGTGGTGATCGAAACTGATTTTGCCCATGAGTCCATGTGTAAAGCGTAAAGGCGTAAAACTCAAAAGCGGGAGCAGGGAGGAAAGTTAGCGGAACAAAACGTAGCTACTAAAAGAGAATCGGAAGAATAGGACAGTGTCACGACTCAGACGTGACAGACGGTGTAAAATAGGACAACTGGTGTCCTGTGAAGGCAATGACAACAACAGCAGCAGCAGGCAGATCATCATCATTGTCGTCGTCGTCATCATCGTCATCATCGTCGTCGTCGTCGTCATCGTCATCATCAAAAACAACAACAAAACCGAGAACACAATCCCTGGCTACAGAAAGGGATAAAGGATGAGTGATGCATAAAACTCCAAAATTCTGGAAAGTCTGGGAACTCATCTGTTCAATGGATTCGATCATACTACACATGGCTTCATTCTGTTCGCTATCAGACAGTCTCAGAGCTTGACGTGAGAAGTTAGGCAACCATTGCATCCTCTAGGATTCCGGCAATGGCGGTTATTTGTGACATAACGCTGCGTGACTCGCATTTCAAGCTACGTTAAATAACTACAGTTAATAATTGCTGTACAATGCAGTGTCATTATATGGCTTAGCGAACAGAGAAGTGGAAGCTTCACGTACTCTTCAGTATCACACACACCTTTGAATGACCACAATACGGACTCTGTCTTCCCACCACCACCACCCCCTTCTCTCTCCCTCTCTCTCTCTCTCTCTCTCTCTCTCTCTCTCTCTCTCTCTCTCTCTCTCTCTCTCTCTCTCTCTCTCTCACACACACACACACACACACACTCACACTTTTAAATGCATTTTCTCAAACCATCATCGAAACAACTCTGTAAAAGTTTTGACGAAAGCAGAGTTTAAAGTATCTTTGTGGACTGTGGAAACGCACAGATCAGATCGCCTACGCTAGCAGCAGCATTCATAATTGAACAGCGGATGACTTAGCCCGTCAGTATACTTATCGCCAGGCTGTCGTGACCGGGTTTTGGGAGGTGAGGGGTGGACATGACCAAGAGGGGGCTTACTATACTTCCCGCCTTAGCTTAGACACGATTGGGTGATGAACCAGGGGTTGGGGGTTAAAACTTGAGGGGTGGGGTAGGGGTACGAGGTACACGCATGCAGACTCGTTGCAGAGAGATTGCGTTTGTTGTGAGTTGCAGGCAGACTGGAACATTCTCCCATTGGTCGGCTGCCTCCGCTGCACACTTACTTCCTGGGCCAGGGTCCTTCCCGGTCATCCCGACCCAGGAGGCCTTGACTCGAGCCTCGACTGCCGCGTGACGTCACAGACATGCACGCAACGTCTGGATTGCGTTGCATAGACGCGAGGAATAGGCTGGTATTAACATGTGTCAACTTGGTGAATGCAGATGTAAAGGCAATGTAAATGCTGCTTGGGGCTGGCTGTGCGGGTGCTACTGGAATACGAAGCGCCGATCGTGTCAAACAGCCCAGAACTTTCGGCCGAAAATCTTAGTAACTACGATCTGCGCTTCGTAGTGGACCAATCGGCGCTTCACCTCCGGCCGGAGTTATTCAACTCCGTCCGAAAGTTCCGCGCGGCAGTTTGACACGATCGGCGCTTCGTACTGGTGTAAGCCCCGAAAACACAAAGGCAGCATCATTCCAGCTGATGAGGCAGGTATGCGGTTCTTGGGACATGTTGTCATCGGACTATGCCTTGCAGGACCTCGCGTCAATGCGACGCGACCCTGCCTTCAGGTCTGCGTCACTTGCTACCTCTTGCACCGCAGCCGCAGCAGTTGTAGAGTGCATGCGAATTGGCTGAATCCAGGCAAGCCCGAAAGTTGCTGAGCCTGCAAAAAGAAAAAAGCCATCAATTTACCGTGTTTTCGGTTTTCCCAAACAGATCTGGGTTTACTTCAGATGTCGACTGTGCTGCGCCAGCACCGACTGAATTCGGAAGCAGCGGGGCTTGTCTAACGTTTACGCATAACTCATTTTGAAACATGCGTTGCCTCCCTTTCACAGACCTGCGCAGTTTAGTGAGCCCTAAATTTGGAGGAGCGCAAACTTGCAGTTTGTGTCCTCCATCATGGCGTGTAAATGTGAGTGGGTTCAAACTGTGCGTGCTGTTTCTTGTCGCGTAGAATCACTGCCTGTTGTCAGATTAGACCTAATTTCTTGACACACCTTTACATGTGAAGCTTATCTCGTTTTGAAATACCTAATTGATAATCGTTTGCACCGCATTTTGGTTTTTATTTTTTATATAAGAGGATCACAAGTCGGCACTTTAAACTGTTTCTAAAGCAGTTCTTGAAGGTATCTAAGTATGTGGGTAATATCTACGCCTCAAAACCCAATGGAACGTTTTTGCTTCACATGCAAGGGCATTCGAGAGTTCCCTTATGATGGGTCCCCCTGTGGGTTCGGGGATAAGAATTGACCCATCGCGTCTCCCTATGCGATTCGTAAGAGGCGAATAACTAGGGACACCGTGACTTGACTTGCGTTTACTCTAAACTGATCTAGTGATTTTAGTGCTTAATGGCCATACAAACCCTGCGTTCCGTTGCAATCTGCTTCATCTTTGTTACGATGTAGCAGGCTCAGGAGTTTCAATTGGTCGGTTTCTTTAATTACTTTAAAAGCATGTTACCATTAAAAGTAGAGGGTTTTGGAGACCCTCTTTGGAAACGTGAATCCCCAAAATGATTTTACATTCAATTATATCCATCTTGTTCGAATAGACAACTTCATAAAAGCATTAGGATCGAAACTCCATTAATAACAAAAGGGAGATTACCATCACCAGTCATAGAGGAAGGTCAAGGGAATCCCAAAATGTGTGTCGTCTGCTACGTCGTTACAAGNNNTGCGTCGTACTTGACTCCAACCTTACCACCGACCACCACATTTGGCGCTGCAGAGCAGGGTTGAAGCGAGTTTGCTTTACCACCACTGGAGAATCCCTGTCACAACATCGTCCAGACGTGGAGCCACAACATGAAGCTGTCTCTCCAGGGGCACCCGTCCAACCTGCCTTTGATGAGACTGGAACCACCAGCCAAGCCCCTCATCACCCGAAGATAGCAGACGCCTTCCCTGGAATGCTGAAACAACGGCTGGCATTCCACACGCCCGCCTCTAGGACTCATTCCCCTCATGAACATTTCGGTATTTTGTGACTGCCGTTTTCATTTTCGTGCTGAGAGAACATGAACAGTTTTGTGAGACACATGGTTGCGATTCCCTTCATTGGAATGGAGACTCTTACTGTAAGTAATTCGTTTGTTCATTATGTCATGCCACCTTGCTGCCTATCCATTTTCGAGCCACGAACAGTAAATTCACATTGAAGTTGTGCTTAACACTTGAAGTGTCCACCCGCCCCAGAGTTAAGTCGAGAAGAGAACTGAATGAGACCGTCAGATCATGAGTGCCTGTCAAATACAGCCTATGGTTCTGAACGTGTGATCTCATGTCAGACAACGTTGTCAGTGTTTATTTTTATTCTGCTCTATTCATAGATTTCAAATGTACTTTGGGCCCTGATAATCGTCAGCCTTAGTCACATTTGTTGGTCAAATACCAGTCTTTGAACGAGCGAGTGTGTTTTTTTTTAACGTCATGGTTGAATGTACCTTGGATTTTGGTCAAATACCTGCCTCGGATTCATTCTAGTGAAAGGTCACGCCATGAACTGTGTATTTTGTTGTTTCAATCAGTGCGGACACTGATTCAATTTCACCGGGGGGCATGTGATGAGGTGCACCTATCACCGAGTGTATCGTACATCTACTGTGTCCATGTCATAAGGTGCACCTATCACAAAGTGTAGTGTACATCTGCTGTGTTCATCCTCTATTGACATATCCCTTCTTCTGTCTCTTCCCACCCCCAATCCTGTGTGTCAGACCTCTCTCCAACCCCCCTCCCCCATCCTTTCTGTAAGGCAAGCTGACCAGCTGACCGCTCTGTGACCCCTCCTCTACTGTGGTCTGATTGTTAGTGCAGCTGCCCTGTCGATCACTCCTTGCATTAGCGTGACCCCTGGCTAGTGCGCCGTCCTCCCACTCTGGCATCTGAATTGTAACATTTTGAGTATAAATCTAATGTTTCCTCTCAAGTAAGACAACCACTTGCAACGGCATATGATTCATTCAATAGACGGTGTTATGCTGAATGAGGCAACATTTGTAAGAAGTAATTTCAAAGCGAGTTCAATGAAGTAACTCCTGTTTCCTTCCAAATACAAGCACGACTTGGGAGCCATGGGTTAGGATCTGTGGAACAATCCATCCCCTGGCTCCTGTGAGGTCCGTGCATTCGCTTGATAATGGGGAGACGGCACACAGCCAGAGAGACCCCATTCCATCTGGGTCAGAGAGCGGGAGACCCCATTCCATCTGGGTCAGAGAGACCAATTCACCACCCGGTCAAGAGGTTCATCTTACTAAGAGCTTGTACCAACGGCCAATAAAGTGATGGGAAAGTAACTCGACTTCGCCCCTGCGTCGTACTTGACTCCAACCTTACCACCGACCACCACACTAGGGACACCGTGACTTGACTTGCGTTTACTCTAAACTGATCTAGTGATTTTAGTGCTTAATGGCCATACAAACCCTGCGTTCCGTTGCAATCTGCTTCATCTTTGTTACGATGTAGCAGGCTCAGGAGTTTCAATTGGTCGGTTTCTTTAATTACTTTAAAAGCATGTTACCATTAAAAGTAGAGGGTTTTGGAGGCCCTCTTTGGAAACGTGAATCCCCAAAATGATTTTACATTCAATTATATCCATCTTGTTCGAATAGACAACTTCATAAAAGCATTAGGATCGAAACTCCATTAATAACAAAAGGGAGATTACCATCACCAGTCATAGAGGAAGGTCAAGGGAATCCCAAAATGTGTGTCGTCTGCTACGTCGTTACAAGCATGGGTATAAATGCCGACGTTTACTACAGATATCAAACCAAGACATGCAATCCACTTTGCCACGGTGATGAGAGCACGAAAACATTCATTTCTTCAAAATTTGAAAGCAATCGGCACGTTTGCCACTTCCATTGTATGTAAACTTCATGGTTCGAAGCATGTTTACCGTGCAAGTCCTTGGAGTGACTTCCAGTTAGTTCTGATTAGTATGAGCCAATCAAATGCTACTACAGGTTCTGTAGTTTCATTGGTGCTAGGCACAGCAAGTGGCGCAGTCTAGTGTGAAGCAGTTAAAGCGCCTTCTGAGATGCTCTAGCTGCTGCGCGACCTTGACAGGAAGTTGACCTCTGCCACTGGGTGAAACGTCACCAAAGATTGTGTATGAAAGATTTTCGACCCTCATGCTTTTATTAAGTCGTTTCTTCGATTAAGAGAGATACATTTGAGTGTTAAATACTTTTGGGGATTCGTGTATTCAAAGAGGGCCTCCAAAACCCTATACTTTTAATGATACTGTGCTTTAAAAGTTATTAAATAAAACCAACCAATCAAAAATCTTGAGGCTGCTACGTCGTAGCAGAGATGAAGCAAAGTGCAACGGAATGCAGGTATAGCCTACAAGGGCCCGTATTCACAACGGCGATTTATCTTTTTAACACTCGATTTATCCCCTAGCCCCGCGTTATCTTGATCGGTCAGATAAGGTACGCTCGTCAGAGGATCCTAGGTTGCGCTTTGCTATATATACTGGTTTCCAGCCAAGGGAGAGCGGAACAGGCAGTTGGAATCGTCTGAGTTTAGAGATAAATCGGAGTTAAAATAAATCGACGATAAATCGCCGTTGTGAATACGGGCCAAGGCTGATAGGCCGTAAAACACTATCCAACATCATCATAATCATCTCGTCTACGAGTCGTACTATGTCTTCATTGTTTTCGATATTTTTCCACTTACATCTTCTGAGGTATTCTCCCCCTGTGGGTTCGGGGATAAGAATTGAACCACCGCGTCTCCCTACGCGATTTGTAAGAGGCGAATAACTAGGGACACCATGACTTGATTTGCGTTTAAGCTGTTCTAGTAATTATCGTGCTTAATGGCTGATAGGCCGTAAAACGCCAACCATCTATCCATCTCAGGTATTATTTTAATTGCACGTTTTTCTGCAGTGGAAGTACGTTAGGCTGATGAGCCCTTGGGCTCCATCCATCCATTCCCAAGTGTTTTGTGGGTGACGAGGGAAATCGAGATGTGAATTTTCGCTTTATCGTCCTTTATGCGTTTTCGTGTTTGAAGGCTCTACACAACCTTTGCGGGCTGATGGGCAGTGGGACTCGATTTATTGGATATCATGTCACTGGCTAGGTTAATTATACTAGACTCCGCTGTCGTGAAGTTTTAATACCTTGGTAAAGATGGATGTTTCTTAACGTTGTGGCCTTATATAGCCTACAAGGCTGAGAGGCCCTTAAACTAGTACGCATCAGTGACCGTCAACATTTACAAGAGATGCCCTGTGTTTGTAGCATGGCCTCATACTGCGTAAGGACCAAGAACTCGACTAATCATTAAAACAAGCTTGATCATCAGAAAACTACTGTTCAAAACTATCAGAAACGCATTGGAATAGAAACAATAGTAAAAATTCAGCAGCTAGAGGGGCGAGGCTAATTCGAACCGTTTAATAAATGACATGCCTGAAATAATGAACATGAAACTAAATTAGAACTTTGCACGGCATTTCCAAGATGACCCTTTTCTGTCCAATACCCGAAGGAAGCACAGTCTTCTGGCTCTGTCGGGCCAATGTAGTTTGGCTTCAGTCTACTCGACGACAAAACTCAGGCACACGCGCAAGATGGGACAGCCAGGAACTTGAAGAGACGACATCGTAGATCATCACGACATTGTCCCACTGCGACGAGACTTCTACTTCTGTGATAAGACTTTAACATCAAAGTAGCTCCTTCATTTTCTAGTGAAGCCGTGCTCACTGCATCCACCCTGATGTCCTCAATCCCACCCTACTTTCCTTCCTGATCGGGCATGCTGCGGGTATCAGATACGCTCACGTGACCCTCATGACTCGTCCCATCACGTTTTGCCAGCGCCGAAAAATTCCGTTTGTTTTTTCTCAACGTAGTCAAACAGCGCGATATCTAATAGCAAAAAGCGTGAAATGAAATAATTTTGTTTGGTTATTCCTTGTGCAGTTATTGAAGGAAAGATCATCAGAGTGCGAGATTCAGTTCTTGTCCTCTCTTGAGTTTTGTTATATTTACAACACTTGGCATGAAGAATGATTGTGAGTGCAACGACATTCAAGGAACACACATAAGGCATTCCGTCCGTGGACAGAAAGTGTGTGTGTGTGTGTGTGTGTGTGTGTGTGTGTGTGTGTGAGAGAGAGAGAGAGAGAGAGAGAGAGAGAGAGACAGAGAGAGAGACAGACAGACAGACAGAGAGACAGACAGACAGAGACAGAGAGGGAGATACATATACAGAGGGAGGGAGGAGAAGAAGGACATACACTTAAAGACTGACAGAAAAAGGCACATAAAGGACAGATACAGAGATTGAAAGATGACATAGAGAAGGCAGGTTGAATGTTAAGTACGAAGCGTAAGATCTGAGGAGATTATATCGAGAAATCAGAGATGATTTAGAATGCTTTTTTGAAACGCTTCTGTGCTTGAACGTTCATTCTCACAAGGAGGACAGCTCTGGAAATAGACTGTCACACTTGAGCCAAGTCCGTGAATCAGTCGAGTTGAAATATTGTTCGACGAGATATGAAGCAGCCAGTACTGGGCCGTAACTTTTGTAGTCGCAGGGCATGCAAATAGGCTATTCAACGCCTTTAGAAAGACAGAAGAAGAAAATATTTTGCATGATTTAGAAGACCCGACATGGGACTGGAGTTAGAAGTTTTATCACTCTTGAAAAACAGAGTTAGAACATTCCAGCATTTGTATTCTTCCTCCGCATAGCGACGTTCAATCAGCTCCCCTGCATTGTCTTGTGCAGCAGAACTAAGCTTAGGTAAGGAGTGTTTCAGCACACCGTAGAGGAGCTGAGCCGCATTGTAACTGTAAGGCATACACACGAACGAACAAACAGACGTACAGTTGAACAAACAAACAAAGAATGAAAGAGCGTGCAAGAGACGAAAGAAAGAATGAAAGAGCGTACACGAGAGAAAAGAAAGAAAGAAAGAAAGAAAGATAGAAAGAAAGAAAGAAAGAAACAAAGAAACAAAGAAAGAAAAAGAAAGAAAAAAACGAAAGAAAGAAAAAACGAAAGAAAGAAATCATGAAAGAAGGAAACAACGAAAGAAAGAAAAAACGAAAGAAAGAAAGAAAAAACTAAAGAGAGAAAAAACGAAAGAGAGAAAAAACGAAAGAGAGAAAACACGAAAGAGAAAAAACGAAAGAAAGAAAAAACGAAAGAAAAACGAAAGAATGAAAAAACGAAAGAAAGAAAAAACTAAAGAAAGAAAAAAGAAAAAAAAACATAAAAAGAAAGAAAAAAGAAAGAAAAAAGAACGAAAGAAAAAAAACGATAGAAAAAACGAAAGAAAACGAAAGAAAAAACGAAAGAAAAAACGAAAGAAAAAACGAATGAAAGAAAGAAATAGGAAAGAAAGAAGGAACAAACTATCAGCCACCAAGCTTACGAAAGAGTCAGCCAGTGAGCAAGTAAACTGTACTTGTCTTTTAGAATGAAGAAACTAATCACAAGCAATATAGCAGTGTTGTGTGTACTTGGCCAACTGTGCGTTGTATAAGGCGAGCGTCCCGAGGGGCTCTGACCCATTTTCCCTTACTCACAATGCTTAGCACGGCAGAGCGCCTCGAAACGCTCGTGTTAGACAATGCGCGCCTCAGCTGTACCGACACGCCGAGTTACCGTCGAAAAACGAGAACTCCGTGCAGCTCGTGCAGCTCATGCAGCCAGATAGGCCTGCCCTTGTTCAGCACCTTCCCCGCACGAAGTTCCCGACCTTCACGTGCCTCAATCTGCGAAAGTTATTCCAAACTGGGCTTCATGATGGGACTGAGATGGACTCTGTCACGCATTGTGGCCTTTTATCTCACAGCTCTGCATCGTCGCCTTGTAACTCCCATCCACAGGTTCGAGCTAGATACCAGAGTATCAAACGGCTCCGCCTGTATGCTGTACTAGTTGTGCCTCAAGAACATATGAAACACCCACATCATGAGGAATATTCATCGATGTTATTTAAAAAAGGATGGATTTTATATAGCGAATTATCACTTTTGTCTGGGACTCGAACCGATTTTTATACTTTGCCCTCGACCACGGGGCCTCTTGATAGTCCGTCACTGGCAACTGACGACAAGCACGATGATAGAGAGAACGCACGCAGTCGGGTACTAGCAGCACGATGATAGAGAGAACGCACGCAGTCGGGTACTAGCAGCACTATGATAGAGAGAACGCACGCAGTCGGGTACTAGCAGCACTATGATAGAGAGAACGCACGCAGTCGGGTACTAGCAGCACTATGATAGAGAGACGCACGCAGTCGGGTACTAGCAGCACTATGATAGAGAGAACGCACGCAGTCGGGTACTAGCAGCACTATGATAGAGAGAACGCACGCAGTCGGGTACTAGCAGCACTATGATAGAGAGAACGCACGCAGTCGGGTACTAGCAGCACGATGATAGAGAGAACGCACGCAGTCGGGTACTAGCAGCACTATGATAGAGAGAACGCACGCAGTCGGGTACTAGCAGCACTATGATAGAGAGAACGCACGCAGTCGGGTACTAGCAGCACTATGATAGAGAGAACGCACGCAGTCGGGTACTAGCAGCACTATGATAGAGAGAACGCACGCAGTCGGGTACTAGCAGCACTATGATAGAGAGAACGCACGCAGTCGGGTACTAGCAGCACGATGATAGAGAGAACGCACGCAGTCGGGTACTAGCAGCACGATGATAGAGAGAACGCACGCAGTCGGGTACTAGCACCACTATGATAGAGAGACGCACGCAGTCGGGTACTAGCAGCACTATGATAGAGAGAACGCACGCAGTCGGGTACTAGCAGCACGATGATAGAGAGAACGCACGCAGTCGGGTACTAGCAGCACTATGATAGAGAGAACGCACGCAGTCGGGTACTAGCAGCACTATGATAGAGAGACGCACGCAGTCGGGTACTAGCAGCACTATGATAGAGAGAACGCACGCAGTCGGGTACTAGCAGCACTATGATAGAGAGAACGCACGCAGTCGGGTACTAGCAGCACTATGATAGAGAGACGCACGCAGTCGGGTACTAGCAGCACTATGATAGAGAGAACGCACGCAGTCGGGTACTAGCAGCACTATGATAGAGAGAACGCACGCAGTCGGGTACTAGCAGCACTATGATAGAGAGAACGCACGCAGTCGGGTACTAGCAGCACGATGATAGAGAGAACGCACGCAGTCGGGTACTAGCAGCACTATGATAGAGAGAACGCACGCAGTCGGGTACTAGCAGCACGATGATAGAGAGACGCACGCAGTCGGGTACTAGCAGCACTATGATAGAGAGACGCACGCAGTCGGGTACTAGCAGCACTATGATAGAGAGAACGCACGCAGTCGGGTACTAGCAGCACGATGATAGAGAGAACGCACGCAGTCGGGTACTAGCAGCACTATGATAGAGAGAACGCACGCAGTCGGGTACTAGCAGCACGATGATAGAGAGAACGCACGCAGTCGGGTACTAGCAGCACTATGATAGAGAGAACGCACGCAGTCGGGTACTAGCAGCACTATGATAGAGAGAACGCACGCAGTCGGGTACTAGCACCACTATGATAGAGAGAACGCACGCAGTCGGGTACTAGCACCACTATGATAGAGAGAACGCACGCAGTCGGGTACTAGCAGCACTATGATAGAGAGAACGCACGCAGTCGGGTACTAGCACCACTATGATAGAGAGAACGCACGCAGTCGGGTACTAGCACCACTATGATAGAGAGAACGCACGCAGTCGGGTACTAGCAGCACTATGATAGAGAGAACGCACGCAGTCGGGTACTAGCACCACTATGATAGAGAGAACGCACGCAGTCGGGTACTAGCACCACTATGATAGAGAGAACGCACGCAGTCGGGTACTAGCAG
The DNA here is from genome assembly GCA_034096865.1 of Theodoxus fluviatilis. Lineage (NCBI taxonomy): Eukaryota > Metazoa > Mollusca > Gastropoda > Cycloneritida > Neritidae > Theodoxus > Theodoxus fluviatilis. The sequence goes on from JAWQFJ010002374.1 coordinate 41,304, forward strand.
CACGATGATAGAGAGAACGCACGCAGTCGGGTACTAGCAGCACGATGATAGAGAGAACGCACGCAGTCGGGTACTAGCAGCACTATGATAGAGAGACGCACGCAGTCGGGTACTAGCAGCACGATGATAGAGAGAACGCACGCAGTCGGGTACTAGCAGCACTATGATAGAGAGAACGCACGCAGTCGGGTACTAGCAGCACTATGATAGAGAGAACGCACGCAGTCGGGTACTAGCAGCACTATGATAGAGAGAACGCACGCAGTCGGGTACTAGCAGCACTATGATAGAGAGAACGCACGCAGTCGGGTACTAGCAGCACTATGATAGAGAGAACGCACGCAGTCGGGTACTAGCAGCACGATGATAGAGAGAACGCACGCAGTCGGGTACTAGCAGCACTATGATAGAGAGACGCACGCAGTCGGGTACTAGCAGCACGATGATAGAGAGAACGCACGCAGTCGGGTACTAGCAGCACTATGATAGAGAGAACGCACGCAGTCGGGTACTAGCAGCACTATGATAGAGAGAACGCACGCAGTCGGGTACTAGCAGCACTATGATAGAGAGACGCACGCAGTCGGGTACTAGCACCACTATGATAGAGAGAACGCACGCAGTCGGGTACTAGCAGCACTATGATAGAGAGAACGCACGCAGTCGGGTACTAGCAGCACTATGATAGAGAGACGCACGCAGTCGGGTACTAGCAGCACTATGATAGAGAGAACGCACGCAGTCGGGTACTAGCAGCACGATGATAGAGAGAACGCACGCAGTCGGGTACTAGCACCACTATGATAGAGAGACGCACGCAGTCGGGTACTAGCAGCACTATGATAGAGAGAACGCACGCAGTCGGGTACTAGCACCACTATGATAGAGAGAACGCACGCAGTCGGGTACTAGCACCACTATGATAGAGAGACGCACGCAGTCGGGTACTAGCAGCACTATGATAGAGAGAACGCACGCAGTCGGGTACTAGCACCACGATGATAGAGAGAACGCACGCAGTCGGGTACTAGCAGCACTATGATAGAGAGAACGCAGCAGTCGGGTACTAGCAGCACGATGATAGAGAGAACGCAGCAGTCGGGTACTAGCAGCACTATGATAGAGAGAACGCACGCAGTCGGGTACTAGCAGCACTATGATAGAGAGAACGCACGCAGTCGGGTACTAGCAGCACTATGATAGAGAGAACGCACGCAGTCGGGTACTAGCAGCACGATGATAGAGAGAACGCACGCAGTCGGGTACTAGCAGCACTATGATAGAGAGAACGCACGCAGTCGGGTACTAGCAGCACTATGATAGAGAGAACGCACGCAGTCGGGTACTAGCAGCACGATGATAGAGAGAACGCACGCAGTCGGGTACTAGCACCAACTTCACTCCCTGGGGAGGATTCCAAGCTGATGCCGGCTCATGACCACACACCAGGATTGTCACAAGCCGGACCAGCTCGTTGTACTGAAAGGTCAAAGGTCTAGGGGAATTCACTCGATCCACTTGTAACACTCTCTCACACAGTCATTCCATCAAACACTAACACAAGACAGAAAGACGGTGCGGTCATAGGTCAAATGTCAAAATCTCTTTAATTACCGTGCTAAGGTGATGGAGGAATGAATCAAGGTTAACGCGAGGGATAATCAAGCAGGAGCAACGATACTCATAATAATTATCATAATCATAATCATGTAAGAGAACGAATGGCCGGCCAGCCGATCAAAAGAATTAACTTATCTGACCGTGTCCTTCACTCTTGTCTCGGTTGCTGCTTGCAAACGCGAGCTGCGTGTCAATCGTGGTTCAACAGCAACCGCTCAGCATTCACGAGGTCCCTGCCCTTGGGATCTTCGTCGCAGCAGTTCTTGATACACCGGAGGGAAGAGAAGGGGAAGGGGAAGGGGGATATAAATTGTATTTGATCACAAGCACAACCATAGCAAATTGTCTCCTTTCTCAAGCATAGCAAACCAATTTGTATTCTTTCAAAGAGGCCTCTGCCTTTTCTCTCAGTCGTCGGTATTCTTTCTGTATGGACGGACGGCTTCGTATCTTCACCCAGAGAGGTGGACACGGGCGTTGCAAGCATGTCTTCACCTGGAGAGATGGACACGGGCGTTGCAAGCATGTCTTCACCTGGAGAGATGGACACGGGCGTTGCAAGCGTGTCTTCACCTGGAGAGCTGGACACGGGCGTTGCAAGCATGTCTTCACCTGGAGAGATGGACACGGGCGTTGCAAGCGTGTCTTCACCCAGAGAGCTGGACATGGGCGTTGCAAGCATGTCTTCACCCGGAGAGATGGACACGGGCGCTGCGAGCATAGTATCTCCTCTCAACGTGGAGTGCAGGGAGGAAGGATGACGTAATATCTTGTCGTGGAGGGTGACGCAATCATCGGCGTCTTCTCTGGAGTGACGAGGAATGACGCAACTTCTGGCGCGGAGTGTGACGCAATCATGGGGGCGGCGGTAGATCTTGATGTTTTTTTTCGAAGGGATATATATATATATATATACCTTCTGCACGGACGCGATCGAACTTTGCCATTTTTAAGCCAACCGCAGGACCCCCATTTAAGACGAGGCCCCTCCCTCGCAAAGTCTCCAGTGTCGTTCTCTCTTCCAACCAATGGAAACACTTTCCCGTGAACACGGGCATGGAATGTTCAACTAAGCTATGGCTGGCGGAGCCATAATAATTCTCTATCATCTACGGCTGGCGGAGCCATAATACTTCTCTATCACATACTAGGTTAATCATTAAGAAGTAAATACCTTAATCCATGGGGGAGGGGTGATCTCACCACAAGGATTAATCGCACAGCACTGTGTTATTGCTGCCCTCACATATACCCTGTGTCACTCCTGGGTGGGGAGAAACAATGTGAGTTGAGCACCTTGCTCAAACATGCAACTCTGGCAACCGCGCAGCTGAAAACGCCGCACCCACCAGCCTCAAGCGACTGCAGGTCAAGCGTGCCAACCATTTGTCGTCTTGACCGACTCACTACCCTCCTAGTGTACGGCTGCCTGGATTTCAAAGAATGCCTCTATCTCGGTGATAAGTGATTCTGGGTGAGCTGTTGAAGTGCATAATTATATGTCTTTGCTTCAAAACAAAAATGCACACAAGCAGCGCATTTGATTCATGGCTATGTGCATGTGCTTCACTTGCGATACGTGCGCATCAGCGCGAGTGCTCCTGTCTGTTCTGTGACTATCATGCATGATGGGTGTGAAAGCTTTGCTCATTCATTTGTGGGTCGTCCGTCCGCTCACGTGCTGCTATCATTCTCTCGTCCTTGACCTGAGTGCAGTTCACTCTGCATGCGCCCTGCCCAAGGGTAGGGCATGCCTTCATCGCCCTAGTGAGGAAAATATATAAACTCTGCAATAACAGGCCTTCACATCGCCAATTTCTTTCTTTCTCTAATACCCCTCACCCCACCCCTGGTTCCCATCCCGATAGCTGGAGGTAAGAATAGACCCACCGCATCTCCCTGCGCGATTTCTGAAAGGTGAATAACTGAAGAGAACGACTATCTCTTTCTCAGTCTCTATTGATTTTCGTAAGCAATGGTCTTTCGTAGCCTACAGCGGCTGGTAGGTTGTAAAGCCTTATTCATTCATTCATTTCTCTTTCTCCATCCTTCCCCTCCTGCCTTCCTCCTTCTCTTTCACCCTTTGAGCTCTTTCACCTCACTTGCTTTCCATTCCACTGATTCTCCTCAGCACCTACACTCAAATGCAGAATGACATGAAGATACACTGTCATCTCCGAATCTTGCGCCCTACAGGCAGGGAATACTTTTTCCCTGAGCCTGATGAGCTCGACACTTTCCAGTGATTTTCATTGTCAGCGAACGCGATTCAGTGCTAACAATGCCCCTTCGTTGTCTCTTCCCGACCATCTCCTGGGAAGACCTCGCGTCGATTCTGTATTCTATGCAGCCCATGTAGCGGCACATGTCGACACGCTTTCCTTTTTATTTGGCAAGCAAGCAATCAACCAACAAATGACACGGAGGAGGAGGAGGAGGAGGAGGAGGAGGAGGAGGAGGAGGAGGAGGAGGAGGAGGAGGAGGAGGAAGAGGAGGAGGAGGAAGAAGAGGAGGAGGAGGAGGAGGAGGAGGAGGAGGAGGAGGAGGAGGAGGAGGAGGAGGAGGAGGAGGAGGAGGAGGAGGAGGAGGAGGAGGAGGAGGAGGAGGAGAAGATGATGATGATGATGATGATGATGATGATGATGATGATGATGATGATGATGATGATGATGATGATGATGATGATGATGGTGGTGGTGGTGGTGGTGGTGGTGGTGGTGGGATGATGATGATGATGATGATGATGATGATGATGATGATGATGATGATGATGATGATGATGATGATGATGATGATGATGATGATGGTGGTGGTGGTGGTGGTGGTGGTGGTGGTGGTGGTGGTGGTGGTGGTGGTGGTGGGATGATGATGATGATGATGATGATGATGATGATGATGATGATGATGATGATGATGATGAGGAGGAGGAGGAGGAGGAGGAGGAGGAGGAGGAGGAGGAGGAGGACGATGATGACGATAATAACGATGATAACGATGATGATGATATTCTGTTACCGCCCATCAGCCTCTGTAGGCTATTTATGGCCACTGCTCATGAAAAATCATTGGAGCTGGTTAGAATAAGAGCAGTTCGAGTCACGATTTCTCCAGTTACTCGCATTTTACGGATTGCTTAGGGAGACGCAATGGTGTATTCCTGCCCCAAACCACGGGAGAAAATGACAGGAAAGATTGCAGTCGCTGGTCGTTCAGCAAAATTTCTTACGAGCCCAAATTGTTAAGAAAAGAGTCAAGATGCGTTTGTTGCCATATTTGTCACCCTCGCAGGCAGAGCCTTTCAGAAAAGCTCTACTGAAAGAAAACTATTGAAACACTTCATTACGAACTTGTCAGTGTGGGACTCTAAGACTCTGAGTTGCTGGTGTTGGAGTTGGCCTTGCCTTGGCAAGCCTCAAGATCTCCCAGTCGACCTGCACTTCCTGTTTGCAAAGAAAGGTGGCGGAAGTGGACCGGAAAGAGCGACCCCCTTGGCAAGCTGCCCAGCAGTAAACTGATAGGGTGGGAACGTGTCCAGGTGCGGCAAGGTGCCCTATCAGAGGCCCGTGTCACAGCCAGTGGGTACGGCAACCATCGCCTGTACCCCCACCCCCATCCCACACGTCTCCTCTTGCCCACTCTCCACCCCTCCATTTTCACTCCCACCCTCCACCCCCCAGCCCCCCAACCCTCAAAAGTCCTACCCCTCCAGCCCAGACGATTAATTCAAACCCCAAACTTCCCTATCCCTCCTCAGGCTCTCCTTATTTCACTTCCTGTCCCCCTTAAGTCAGTACTGCAACTTGACATATTTGGTTTCGATTCCTGAATCTTTGTTTCCGGAACCCCAACACACCCCCCCCCTCCTCCCCCCTCCATCCCACCCTACATCATTCCCCTGCTGTTAATCTCCTATACTTTTTTGGTCTCCCCTTTTCCCCTCTCCACCTCTTCTGAAGCGTTACTCTCGCCGACCACTTTCCTCTTATCCTCCAAGTTCCATCCTGGCTTGAACACGACCACCCCTCCCCCTTTATTTTACCCCTTTCACTTCCCCGCTCCATCAACATCTCTCCTCCCATTTCTGCTTATCTCTCTCCCCCATTTCCTCACCTTGTTGACAGAGGTGAAGCTATAGATTTTAGACTTAACTTGATTTCTTCACTTCGTTACGAGATCAGCTGACGAGGAATTTTGTTAGTTGTGAATCCGCTCTGAAACGACAACCTAGTGCTGTTTCAGAACAGAATTGTGTGTCTTACTTCTGTTCCGTAACAAGGCTGCCTTGTGTGTGTGTCTTACTTCTGTTCCGTAACAAGGCTGCCTTATGTGTGTGTCTTACTTCTGTTCCGTAACAAGGCTGCCTTGTGCCGCACGTCGATCCAACGCTCCGCACTTCATATCTATCAATCATGAACAGTTTGTATAGGTTTTCATGTTCGCACGCTCGTGCCTGTCGTAGGAAGAAAGACAGATGACAAGAAAAACTTGAACAAAAACAAAAACTTAAAAAGTTTATGTCTAGCGCACAATAGGAGCTTTTTGTTTTTTCTCGGCGAATCGATAAATCATAAACAGGACGATACAAATATTCATCATGTATGACGTCTGCTAAAGTCTTCCTGCTTGAAAAAGCTCGCAGCAACTCTGAATGAAAAGTTCCCACTCTTTTTTCCCCAAACATCAACTTTCTTGTGAATGGTCATGGCCAGGACGTATCGCCAACTTCCATCCGGTAGAAATATCTGCTTTTCCTTCCACAGGCTTGACAAAACAGAACTCTCATTTTTGCGGTGCTCGTACTGCGTTGAATGTCCTAGTTTATAGGATTGGTGTCGTGGGGTCAAGAACAATGTTCTTTTCCGTGAACTTTTATTCCCATTCACAACTTGTGAGTCGAGTAGGAGTGTGTTTCGGTTTCTCAAGAGCTCGTATTTCTCAGGAACGGCGGTTATCGCTTGCAACATTGAGGTCAAGCGGATGTGCTGTAGACTGCGCACCTGTTTCACCGGTTTTGGTCACTCCGCGAACGTCCTAGTGCACTGTTGGAGTATCCAAGCAACAAAGAGATGGGTACGAGGAGAACACGTGTTAATGATGACTGTTACATCTTCAACTACAGAGATACTATGGCATGACTCCGGTTACACATGAAACAATTTCCCATTTTGCATGCGGGAGAAATTTTGACAACGTCAGGGGACTACAAAGAATGGTGTGATAAGAGAAGGACAAGTTGCGACTAGTGCTGAATGAGCATGCCCTCTGGAGTGGACGATATCTGGGTATGTAGCTGTTGTTCGTGATAACTGCGATGTTCGTTTCTTACTTATCGACTTTGTTGTCTTCCTCTGAGCTTGTAGAGTTGCGAATAGTCTCGTTAGCGTCGCTGACCTGTGATCTTTACCAATCTCGTCGCCGTGTTAAATTCGTCATCGTTGACGCCATCAGCTTCTGCTCTCGCCATTATTGTCATAACAATTATCCTCATCACTGCCAATACATTCTGAACATTGTCAATATTGTCGTTACTATAACCGTAGTTGTCGTGTTGGTGATGATGATGATGCTAATGATGATGCTAATGATGGTGATGCTAATGATGATGGTGCTAATGATGAGTAGTGATGATGATGATGATGATGATGATGATGATGATGATGATGATGATGATGATGATGATGATGATGATGATGATGGTGATGATGATGATGAAAAAGCACCACCGCTGTCTTTTAGGAACACGAAATACTCCCTATTATATGTCATGAAAGTTAAGGGATTACAATCACCCTCACAGATAAACGGCTTACCGGTATTTGCTACTGAACACTTCATTGCGAGGTGCGAGCGTGTTTCTTGCTGATGACAAGCCGATTACAAATGACGCAGGTGTAAAATAATAACATGTAAACTGATCACTACCGGTGTGGATTGTGATGACTACAGGTGTGAAATTTGACGACTACAGGTGTGAGACTTCATGACTACAGGTGTGAGATTTGATTACTATAGTTATGAGATTTGGTGACTACAGGTGTGATAGTTGATGAGTACAGGTGTGAAAATTCATGACTACAATTGTAACATTTGATTACTGCAAGTATGAAATGTTGAGGACTACTGCTGCACACTGTGAATAGATGCCGTGTGCTGACGACGGGTGTGTTCTGTGTTGACTGCATCTGCACACTGTGCCGACTTGAAATGCACGATGATCACAGAGCAACATCTGATGGGCTGACTGGATTTGTGTTGCGTAGATCACAGGTGTGTCCTGGGTTCACCAAGGCGTGCACTGTGCTGTCTCTCAGCGCACGATTTCTATGCGTGTTCCTTGTTTCTAGTACATGTGAACTGTGGTAATTTTGAGGGCTTTCTGTTTTCTCTACAGAAACAAGCTTGATAGATGCTGACTGCAGGTGAACGCGTGCTGTCTACATATATTAATGGCACTAACCCCTACTGGTGTACGCTACATAAGGTTGCGGTATATCCACTGAAGGTACACGACATCAACACTTGTATGAACTGACTACGGGTGTGTTCACTTTCATCGTGTTGATTATGAGTAGCATATTTCAAGTGTGCTTTGCCAGCTACAAAAGTGCCGATTTTACATGTGCTGATTACAGGTGTGTTGATTACAGGTGTGTTGATTGCAAGTGCGCTCATTACAGGTGTGTTGTGTTGCAGAGCGCCGGGGCCCCTCACTGTGACTGATGTACTCGCACTGGCCGCCCTCGCTCCACGCACCGCCCGCCATGTCGCCCGTGCCCAGCAGCGCCATCTGTGCCTCGCCTCCCCCGCCCCAGGCCCTCAGTGAGTGCAGAGTTCCCTCCCTTATCTCCATCCTCGCCTTCCCTTGGGATCGCTGTCAGACTACGTCTCTGTCTATCACTTAGGGTGGCGATGACGTCTTAGATCCAATCACGATGCTTTGGGATTTTTGGAGGAGAGGTGTGTGTGTATGTGTGTGTGTGTGTGTGTGTGTGTGCTCGCGTGCGTGCGTGCATGCTCGTGTGTATATATGCGTGTGAGTTTTTTTTTTCATGCATGTGTTTATGGAGCAGGTTCCAAAATCCCAGTAGCCAGGATTTTCACTTGATGAAGCGGACACTGAGCGGCTACGGCCGCATGTTACTCTTGTGTATGGTGCGTGCCCGCGTGTGTATGTGTGCATGCATGCACGGGTGCATGTGATTGTGTGTATGGGTGTATTATTGTTAGCAGTGTACCAAAAGCAAGGACGGTTTTGTGTTAATTGTGATCAAGATGTCGCGGAAAGGTATTGCGAGATGTATCAAATTGTGACTGCTGTGATAAACGTGACTTTGCAAAAAACTCCACAAAGCTAAATTCGGGAAAATGACAAATTAAGATATTTCAACCGGAATTTTATTCATGTATGCATATTTCAGAAACAACATCATGTCCATAGATGACACATTTATTTCTTTTTAGTAATCTAAAGCTCAGTTACATAACATAGTGCTCTGGGCCCGTATTCACAACGGCGATTTATCGGCGATTTATTTTAACTCCGATTTATCTCTAAACTCAGACGATTCCAACTGCCTGTTCCGCTCTCCCTTGGCTGGAAACCAATATATATAGCAAAGCGCAACCTAGGATCCTCTGACGAGCGTACCTTATCTAACCGATCAAGATAACGCGGGGCTAGGGGATAAATCGAGTGTTAAAAAGATAAATCGCCGTTGTGAATACGGGCCCTGATGACTTTTCTCAAATCTCGATAAAAATCTGCTTTGCTGACGTTTAGCCTTGCTTCTCATAAACGGCCACATAATTATCATAATGCCTTTCATGGAATGATTATGTATGACTCATCACGAGATGATACAACTGTGGAGCTTTCTGGTTTGGTTCGAATTGGGAACATTTTCTCGAATGATCTAAAGATTAAGTATTGATTTAAGTATTGATCAGGAGACCCAATGATGGGAAGTGAAGTGTACAGCCCAAAAATAGGCGATAAATTTAATAATATTACCCTTACCGTAACTCTGAAAACCTCGATCACTATTACGAGGACAATGTCCTTGTATTATAACCTCATCCATAGCATCTGAAGATCCTGGTTTTGTGGGCAAACCCTCGCCTCGACTTGCCTCATGGCTCACTTGTGCAGTGTTTCATTCCGGAAGAATCTTTGAGGAAAGCACTGTGTTCTCTCTTGGAACGATAACTTTCCCACGAGAACAGTGAAAGCAAACTGGACTGATGAACTATCGGCGGGGCAGTAAGTAACCGTGGGTTGGACTTATCCACAGTCTTATACATACATGTCCATGTACTGTGCCCGCTTGTTTGTGTGTTTATGTGTGTCAGGTACGACTAGGGGTATAATCAATATGCCAGGTGACCAGGGGAGATAGCTTTTAACACGGTCTGATTCAAGAAACGATCATTAATAGCTTTTGATCTAAATTCAGTAACTGAGAAAATGCTTTCATAAACCGGTAAAATAATGGGATATGAAACCTTGCCGTTTTTTGACGGCAACCATAACTTACGTTGCTTTAGGATTAGCGTTGATTTAAATATTTAAATGAGAGGTCTGGATCTTGATTCGATCAGTGCATTCTAATCTTATCTTAACGTGAATCTACGTCAGTATCGACCTCGTTAGTGCGGTAATTGAGGAAACAACAAGCCTGTGGGGCCCCCACTGGGAACTGCTTTACTCGTACTAAGTACACTCATTATTGTTCTCTCACTGACCAAGCTCAACAAGGGAAACATTACAATATGAATTGCGCTCTGCAAAGTTATGTGTGGAACAATGTCTGTTTAATGCAAACACCCTTGACTGTCGAAATTAATGACCTTAGAATGGGTAACACATGTCACACTGGAGTTTTCTAAATGTCTCCATCATGATTGCTCATAACGCTCAGAAAATGTCGTTCTTTCGCAATGTCTTTTTCTTCTTTGGTGTGTGTTCAGACTGCTGATGCCGGAGAGTTTTACCAAATGAGCTCTGTCTCGTAAACCCTTCGGATACACCTCAAGTCGTAAACAAAAAGTTGCTATATATTCTCCTTTGGTATAGATATGAACGTCGTGATGTTGTGCAACGAAACAAGGCAGAAGCGGTTTCAAACGTCCGCTATCTTTAGCGCTTCGTCAACAGTCGTTCGGGAAGTTTGGGAGCTGGTAGGAAGTGGCTGCCGGGCAAGCCACGTAGAGTGTTGCCAAATGGCTCATTTCCCAACCCATCCGTATCGACTTTCTGACCCGGAGATAATCGAGAACGGACGAGGAAGCAAGGATAAGGCGGACGTCGTGTTCTGTGATGACTTCCTGCATGGTCCGGTGATTTGAGACATAGCCAAAGGAGTCAGAATCAGCCATGCATGCAAGCAAACATTCAGACGTCCTGCTCGATCTGTAACGTATGGCTGATCTGATAAATGCAGATGGGCGGAACAGGAAGGAAGGAAAGATGCAAGAAAGGAAAAGGAAGTTGAGAGAGAGAGATAGAGAGAGAGAGAGAGAGAGAGAGAGAGAGAGAGAGAGAGAGAGAGAGAGAGAGAGATTGCTTGCTTGCTTGCTTTATTGGCCGACGACCCATCGTGAATATTCAACAGTTTACAAGAATTGTTAAAACTCCCATCTGAACAGGATATGCATTTATAATAGCGCAACTACTTGCAAGGAGTTTGTTAATATAAAATCACATGAAACCGATCACATATTACCACGTTCCTGTCATATATGATAATGTACAGATGGAAGTACGTGAGCGGAGAGAGAGAGAGAGAGAGAGAGAGAGAGAGAGAGAGAGAGAGAGAGAGAGAGAGAGAGAGAGAGAGAGAGAGAGAGAGAGAGAGAGAGAGAGAGAGAGAGAGAGAGAGAGAGAGAGAGAGAGAGAGAGAGAGAGAGAGAGCGAGAGAGAGAGAGCGAGCGAGAGAGAGAGAGAGAGAGAGAGAGAGAGAGAGCGAGAGAGAGAGAGAGAGAGAGAGAGAGAGAGTAATGAAGACAGCCGGAAATCAGTAAAAAGAACAATTATTGAACAGCTGAGCTTTCTCTGCCTTTTTACCTCGTAACCATGGTCACTCAGCATGTCATCGCTGTGTATTGTTTTTGACTTCCTTTTTTGGAAGGAGGAAGAGGTAGGAACTTTGACCTACATACTCTCAAGAAAATCTTAAATCAGTTTCCACGACAAAACGAGGAACAATTGTAGCCAATAAGACTGAGAGAAGCAGCATTGTAGCCTTTAACAAGGTTCTCTAGTTTCTGAGAAGATTCTTTAGCCTGTTGAAACTTTACTAGAGGTTGAAGGTGAGCCCAAATCCTACACACATACCGGTTGTCCCCCGGTTTTGCTGCCGAACCGGTCCCGGTTGACTCATTTGCATACAATCCGGCCCGGTTCTTGCCCGTTTTACGTTGAGGCAGAACTGCCTTGTACTTTTCTTTTTGGTTTTTGTGTCTCTGCAGAGTTTAATATATACCTAAGCGTTTGTCTCTCCCTCCCCCTCTTTCTCACTCTCTCAGTACTCCCTCCCCCTTCCCCTTCGCAACCATCTTCCTGTCATAACAGGCATCCTCCATGACACAAAGCAATTTAATGCTGAATCACTTCCTCATCGGGAAGTTAATAGATCCACAAAACTCCCCAGCAACTTCAACGTTTCACGTTTATACTTGGGCGGGAAAATGCAGTGCGAAGCGAACATCATGCTCAAAGATAGTACTCTAGGATCTGCACAGCGTAGGACATCGCACGGCTAGACTTAAATCAAACCCAAGGCTAAAGTCTTTATCATTAGAGAAGAAGTTGTGCACCGTCTCTCCATGACTGGTCATCCTGCTGACTGCCAAGATCTTTATCGAGTGTCATCCTTGCCTAGACCGACTGACGGAAGAGACTGGCGTGACTGACAGAAGCGGATAACTCTGACGGAAGTAGAGGAACACTGACGGAAGTAGGGGAACACAGTCTGACGGAAGTAAAGAGTCGTAAGTCTGCAGGGTGAGTATGGTGCGAACGGCGAGTAAAGGACGTGTCCAAGGATACCAGCCGCATTGAGGCATGCATATGTATGTCGCATTTCGTACTTCCTACAAGGCATGCAAGATCACACGTCTCACACGCGATAGGAAGAAGCTCTATATTTTCTCATACAGAACGGGACATTTCGACTGCAGTGATGTAATAAGAGAATAGTATCCCTACGTCCGGTGATATAGAACTATTCCTTCCCTAATGATCTATTTACTGTGTATTCCTTACTCCTTAAGAAGAACATCCACCTTTCCTAGCTTTTTCATTCACTCGTGCTCTCACTCTTTCATTTAATTTCATCCGTGGACGCCGCCACTTGATGAGAAACACTTGCCTTCTCTCAGTCACTTCTCAACGAGGAGACCGAAGTCGAAAATGTCGGTTAGATGGTTTTGCCTGGCCACAGCAAGGGTATTAAAGTGTACTATTTCAGTCTCTCCCTTGGAGATCACTCTCATCCTTCAGCGGCTAGGTAATCTCCCCTGTTGTGTTGTGCGTCTGTCTTCCCCGCCCTAACCCCCCCCCCCCCCCCCCCCCCCCCTCCCCGGCCCCCCTCATCTCCATTCTTCTCAGCCTCGCCGCTTCTATGCCGCTCTTCAACCCCCCCTTCCCTTCACAACCCCTCCCCCACCCCCATCCTCTCGTCTTCTGTTCGCTAAGTCTGCTCGTATCATATAATAAATGGCGTAATACTTTCTGTAAGGCATCACACCCTTTACCCTTCTATAGACTGTGCACTATACCTCTCGGCAAAAGCACCATGGCATTACTCTGTCTGTGTTTCTAATAAAACCCCCTTACGTCTCTCTCTTCTCCCTCATCCTCCACCCCCACCCACCCAACCCCAGCCCCACCTCCCGGCCCCAGCACCTCCCATGTCTCACGCACACTACTCCCCCTCTCCTCTGTCTACTCTCCACCACGCATTCCTTACTTTGCTTTGTTTAACACGACTGTTAAGCACATCTCTGTTTGGCACCATTTTAAGCAATAACATGCGCGTGCGCACACACCCACATCCAGACGCACACACACACGCGCGCGCGCGCGCGTACACACATTGGCACGCACGCACGCACGCACGCACGCACGAACACGTACTAGCACACTAATGCACACGCTTGCAGTCTCGCATACATACACGCACGCATTTTCGAGAGCGTGTAAAGCACACGCGCGCGCACACACATACACAGACACACACAGACACACACACACACACTCACACAAATTCATACACACACGCGCGCGCGCATGTAACGACACACACACACACACACACACACACACACACACACACACACACAGACACACACACACACACACACACACACACACACACACACACACACACACACACACACACACACACACACACACACACACACACACACACACACACACACACACACACACACACACACACACACAAAAACACACACACACACACACACACACTTCAGGCTCTCATCCCCCTCCGCCTTTTTTCAGCTCCTCGGTGTTTCCATCTCCTCCTTTCCTCCACTTTTTTTTCTTTCCTTTATTCTCTTTTTGAACTTTTCCCATCTGCTCTGGTTCTGCTCAGAATATTTTGAGAGAGAGAGAGAGAGAGAGAGAGAGAGAGAGAGAGAGAGAGAGAGAGAGAGAGAGAGAGAGAGAGAGAGAGAGAGAGAGAGAGAAGAGAGAGAGAGAGAGATTTCAATTTGAATCTTTATTATCAAGGCCAGCGACCCATTGTAAGAGAGAGAGAGAGAGAGAGAGAGAGAGAGAGAGAGAGAGAGAGAGAGAGAGACATAGACAGATAGAGAGAGAGTGAGATAGAGAGAGATACAGACAGACAGACAGACACACAGACAGACAGACAGACAGACACACAGACAGACAGACAGACAGACAGACAGACAGACAGACAGACTACTAGACTGACTAGACTGACTAGACTGACTAGACTGACTAGACAGACTAGACAGACAGACAGACAGACAGACAGACAGACAGACAGACAGACAGACAGACAGACAGACAGACAGACAGACAGACAGACAGACTAGACAGAGATAGACAGAGACAGACAGAGACGGACAGAGACAGACAAATATAGACAGAGAGAGAGAGAGAGAGAGAGAGAGGGGAGGGGGGGGCATAGGGGGGCGGGGGGGGGCATGGGGGGGGGGGCTGGGGTATTGGAGTGGACGGACCTACAGACAGACCGTCAGAGTATGGCAATGACACTACAACAAAGACTTGTTATCACAAAGCGAGTGCTCGCAAGCGCTTGCCGTGCTTGCCTCCTGGATAGTCCATGGACGTGTTTGTTTGCCCAAAATCTCGAGAGAATTGCGAGGGCTAGGCGTTTCCTACGTACTTCGCTCAAAAGGGCGCACTCGCCGTGAAGGCTGGAGGCCGAGGGAAGTCTTCCCGCTGCAGTGGCCCGGATGAGCCAAAATGGCGGACACAGTGCGAGTTAGGCTGCTGTTCGGAGAGAACAGGGCCTGTAATGTGCTTCTCAGGGCTCGAGAATGGAAAAGTGCACGTACACAGAAGTATCTGCAGTTCGAGTGTTCATTTGTATATATAGAGGAGTAGGTGTATTGGGCATTTCTGGACATACAGTGCCGAACATTTTTTTGTCGCTTGCAGTGTGCGCACGCTCAATGAATTATGTCCTTTCACGGTATACGTTCGCTCTATGTATTATGTCCCTTGAATTGATCGAAACGAATAGAGGCCTCACATGTTCGACAAAATTGTGTACAGTTGAACCCGAGTTGCTTTTTTTTCGTTGAAAAAGTTCCCGTGCCATTCGATATGACACCATGGTGTGTTCTATAAAGTGAAAAACTGATGTGATATCTGAATCGTCAGTTATTTTGTCTATCGGCAACTTCTTCTACCGACTCTGGCGCCAGAAAGCAACCATGTTCTTCCGCCTTGCGAGACGATTGGCCGTTTTTCTAGCTGTAGGAGCGTCTCACTCGCCCTGGACTAGCCATTCAGGGAGAATTGCGAGATTTTGGGCTAAACAAACGCGCCCCATCTCGCATCTGCTAGACTAGTAGTAGTAGTAGTAGTAGTAGTAGTAGTTGTTGTAGTAGTTGTTGTTGTTGTTGTTGTAGTAGTAATCGTCGTCGTCGTCGTAGTAGTAGTTGTAGTTGTTGTTCACCTGGAAAAAAAGAAAACAGAAAAAATGACCGGAGTCTGACCAATTGTATTCTCTCGTGAGAGAAGTGGGCCCTGAAGAGGGCCGTTACTAGAGCAGTAGTAGTAGTTGTTGTAGTAGTTGTTGTTGTTGTTGTTGTAGTAGTAGTCGTTATCGTCGTCGTTTTCGTCGTCGTAGTAGTAGTAGAAGTAGCAGCGGCAGCAGTAACAGCAGCAGTAGTAGTAAAAGTAGTAGAAGAAAGAGTAGTAGCAGCAGTAGAAGTAGCAGGAGCAGCAGCAGTAGCAGTAGTAGTAGTAGCAGTAGCAGTAGCTGTAGTAGTATTAGACGTAGTAGTAGTAGTAGTAGTAGTAGTAGTAGTAGTAGTAGTAGTAGCAGGAACAAC
>JAWQFJ010002374.1:67500-70000 GCA_034096865.1 Theodoxus fluviatilis
GTTCAAATAATCAAGGAAGTTGGGCATGTAAGATCAAAGAATTACTGTACAAATATGATGTTGGACAAGTATGGGAAAACCAGAATGTAACAAATGAACGTGCTTTCATTAGAGAACTAAAAAGACGTATGATTTTAGACTTTAAAGCTGAGTGGACCATGGTTTTGGAAAATAGTTCTAGATACACATTTTATAGGATAATCAAACCTATTTGGATGAAAGAAAAGTATTTGTTTGCTTTAGACAAAAAGCCCTATAGAGATGTCTTCATCAGCTTCCGGGCAGGATTTAGTGAACTGTACATCCATAAACTTAGATATTACAACAATGGTTCCGATAAATTATATATATGCCCTGCTTGCAGAGAGGAAGTTGAATGTGAAGTGCACATTCTCCTTGCTTGTCCAGTGTATGAAGACCTGAGACAGAGATATGCCTCAATGCTCTGTAACACGTACACAAGAGATGAACTGGAACCCTATTGTCCACGCAGGACTTCATTACAATACGTTCATTAGCTATGTTCAGGTATTATGCATTTAAGAGAAGACAAGATGCTGTAAAGATTGCTGCTGCAGATGCTTCAATTTTGTAAGTTGTGATAGGCCCGTGGCCTAACAAATAAACCGTTCGTTCGTTCGTTCTCTCTCTCTCTCTCTCTCTCTCTCTCTCTCTCTCTCTCTCTCTCTCTCTGTCTCCGTCTGTCTGTCTGTCTGTCTGTCTGTCTGTCTGTCTGTCTGTCTGTCTGTCTGTCTGTCTGTCTGTCTGTCTGTCTGTCTGTCTGTCTGTCTGTCTGTCTGTCTGTCTGTCTGTCTGTCTGTCTGTCTGTCTGTTTGTCTGTCTTTATTTCTGTCTGTCTGTCTATCTGTCTGTCTGTCTGTCTTTTGTCTGTCTGTCTGTCTGTCTGTCTGTCTGTCTGTCTGTCTGTCTCTCTCTCTCTCTCTCTCTCTCTCTCTCTCTCTCTCTCTCAAACACACATATACACAAAGAACACACACGCCCTCTCTCTCTCTCTCTCTCTCTCTCTCTCAATCACTCACTCAACAGCATCCATGTGCGTTGATCTACAGAAAACAAAAAGAACAGAAGGTAGGAATTAAACAAAGGCAAAATAATTTGTCTTTCAATTTGACACTCAGACATTTTCACAGGAGGTTTCGAATATTGGCATGTCACTCAAAGAGTGTACATGGTCGATAACGGATGCACAAACGTTCATCTGTACAAACATTATGACTCAGAGGAGGGAGTAATAGATGGGGATTTCATGGCCTATCAGTCTTTGTAGGCTATTTTAGGCCACTCATAATGAAAATATTTAGCGTTGGTTACAATGAAAGTCATTCAAGTCACGATTTCCCTAGTTTTTCGCCATTGACGAATTGCATAGGAAGACGCGGTGGGTCTATTCTTACCCCCAACCCACGGGGAAGGGGGGAGGGGGGGAGGGGGGGGAGGGGGGGAGGGGGGGAGGGGGGAGAGAGGGAGGAAGAGGGGTAAGACATTTATGAGGGTGATTATGCGACGGTCAATCACTTCAGGAAATATTGGATGTGTCCAGACAATTCAGCTGCGTATTTCACTTCAGTGACATCTTGTGGTGTGGGATGGTGAGCGACAGAATGTGAACTACAAAATGGTCACATCAAGCCTGAAGGAGTTCTACTTTTAGACCGAATTTCTCATACCCCATGGCCTCTAGACATTCTGTGTAAAGGCTGTTCGTGGATTTCGATAATAAATCTATCTTCTTTTCTTTCTGCACCGACTTTTTTATGGGACTTGAATTCCCTTTCGAGCTGCGAAAGAATTAATAAATCACTGCACTATTTTGGTTCCTTTGGTTTTCGCGGTGTGAACTTATGGAAATGTCAGCGTGAGAAGTTGCTTTCACGTATCAGCAAACTATGTTTTCATCTGCATATATACCACACAGAGCGCATATGTAGTTGGTCTAATCACCCGTGAGTTATTTGCGTCTGCTAACAGCGCCTAGACAGACGAAGTACAAAAGCATAACCAAAAAAGTCTACATACAAAAATACCATCAACTTCGATCGACATACCAAACGTTGACAGAGGTATCGTGACGACAGAAGTAAACCCAAAATAAACTTTCCTGTCGATCTACTTCTAAGAAGCAGGATGAGTACAGACTCATCAAAAAATGTTTTCTTGGAGAGGAAACCTAACAAGTCTGAGACATCCCCCCCCTCCCTTTTTTCTGCCACAGCACATTTTGGAAAGAAAAAATGGGTAAGTCAACTGTCAAAAGTCTTCTTCAGGCTGAATGATGCCGTTTTCCTGAGGAAATGTGTCTGGGAGGAAGTGAAAAGGATAAATTGACAGAAAGCAGATTAACAGAGGACCGAAACGCGAGTTCGAATGACGTCACGCATTGAAAAGACAAACGGCAGAATCCGCCAACGCTGTCAGCTACAGGGAAGGCGGCAGTTATGACGTCATCAACACTCCTCGCCCGAACACGGTCTGTGACGTA
>JAWQFJ010002374.1:72500-82500 GCA_034096865.1 Theodoxus fluviatilis
TTTCCTCCACCCCACAGGGGGTCCATTCTTTCCTCCACCCCACAGGGGGTCCATTCTTTCCTCCACCCCACAGGGGTCCATTCTTACCCTCAACCCACAGTGGGTCCATTCTTACCCCCAACCCACAGGGGGTCCATTCTTACCCTCAACCCACAGGGGGTCCATTCTTTCCTCCACCCCACAGGGGTCCATTCTTACCCTCAACCCACAGTGGGTCCATTCTTACCCCCAACCCACAGGGGGTCCATTCTTACCCTCAACCCACAGTGGGTCCATTCCTACCCCCAACCCACAGGGGGTCCATTCTTTCCTCCACCCCACAGGGGTCCATTCTTACCCTCAACCCACAGTGGGTCCATTCTTACCCCAACCCACAGGGGGTCCATTCCTACCCTCAACCCACAGGGGGTCCATTCCTACCCCCAACCCACAGTGGGTCCATTCCTACCCCCAACCCACAGGGGGTCCATTCTTTCCTCCACCCCACAGGGGTCCATTCTTACCCTCAACCCACAGGGCGTCCATTCTTACCCCCAACCCACAGGGGGGTCCATTCTTACCCTCAACCCACAGTGGGTCCATTCCTACCCCCAACCCACAGGGGGTCCATTCTTACCCCAACCCACAGGGGGTCCATTCTTTCCTCCACCCCACAGGGGTCCATTCTTACCCTCAACCCACAGGGCGTCCATTCTTACCCCCAACCCACAGGGGGTCCATTCTTACCCTCAACCCACAGTGGGTCCATTCCTACCCCCAACCCACAGGGGGTCCATTCTTACCCCAACCCACAGGGGGTCCATTCCTACCCCCAACCCACAGGGGTCCATTCTTACCCTCAACCCACAGTGGGTCCATTCTTACCCCCAACCCACAGGGGGTCCATTCCTACCCTCAACCCACAGGGGGTCCATTCCTACCCCCAACCCACAGGGGGTCCATTCCTACCCCCAACCCACAGGGGGTCCATTCTTACCCTTAACCCACAGTGGGTCCATTCTTACCCCCAACCCACAGGAGGTCCATTCCTACCCCCAACCCACAGGGGGTCCATTCCTACCCCCAACCCACAGGGAGCTAGGGTCAGAGAGTCTTTACGGCCAGAAGCACTGATCGTGGTTAAATCTTCCAGGGGAATAGAGATTCGAAGCAAAACTTGGGGCAAAAAGGCACATTATGGGCACCAAAATTTCCCCGTATAAGTGAGCAGTAAAGAAATTTATGCCATAACAGGTTAATATCTGACCAGCAAATATTCGATCAGGGAATTTTAATAATGTTTGCGATTTTATATTCGTTAATAGCGACCTCACATGATGGTCTATTTACGTCTGACTTATAGCTTATCACGGCTGTCACGCAATATGAATTTTAAAGATGCTGCTGCCGTCGAGAAGAAAGTACTCTAATTTTAGGGTGCAGGTGCACAAACACACGTATAAAGTAAACATTTTATGTCTGCACGGTAACTTTTCCGGAACTTGAATGGCGAATGAAACATGTGTGACATAACACGTCACCTGTTGTAGTGTCATGACAGGAAATCAATACATCTTGCCATTTAGAAAACAAAAGTTGGTGTAGTTTTCGATTTGGATTCGTGACTTGTAAGCTGCATTGGTTTAGATTAGTCAGGATGCTGATGCAGCTGTTTGGAGGGATGGCCGCCATTGGAGGAACTCCTCTCACATCCCTCAGTGGCAAATGGAGTTTTCCTCTTTTGGAATCTATCGCGGGGACCCCTGGTCAAGAAAGAACCTGACCTACGTGTATGTCAAGCGCCGCGGACGCTACCGAGCATCGTTACCTGTGTTTATGCGTTCAAGTCAGGAACGGCACAGTGCGAACGTACGACCGAAGGTTGGGGTGTCGTCGCAAAAACAGGCTGCACAGTCTGGAGCTCTATGGAATGGCAGAAATATGGCGTTGTGCCCTTTAATCTGAAAATTAACCGATGCCTCCCAGCAAATGTGTGCTCTCTACAAGGGAAAAGATGAAGCTGTCCTGAACTTGTCTTGCACGCAGGGCATGGCAAGAAGGAAAGAATGTCATTTAACAATCTTTATCATGTCCTCTTTAAGAAAATTATATTTGGGGAATTTCACCCCCGGTCGCCACTGCAGCGCCCAGTGACCGGATTTTACTCCTCGGTAGGGGAGGCAATATGGGTTAAGCACCTTGACCAAGGATGCAACTCTAGGATTTGTGCAGCTTCGAACACGGCACCCGTCAGCCGCTAGCGACTGTTGGTCGAATGCTCTAACCACTATGCCACGGAGCCCCTCATCATCGTCCTCCTTCTGAGAACACAGGCAACATGTTATGTTTGAAATGGTGTGCCTCAGCTGCGGCGTGGGCCGGTTCCCAGAAACAGATAGGATTTCCTCATGATGAGCCCCGGCCAAGGTGTCAGCCCGCCACGCTCTAGACACCTTGGCCACTCGGCTCCTTGGCACTTCACGCTCAACAGCTGGCCTGGACCGCGCACGCCGCAGAGGTTCACGTTTCGCCAAAGTGTCTGTGCACGCAGGTGTGCATGACACATTTATGAATGTCGTATTTACCTGATGCACATGCGTCAATACCATTCAGACCGTTTGGTTTGTGGCGGAGAGCGTAACGCACTTTGCATTTGTGAGGAAACTGTGGTTACGAGGATCTGCTGAAAACAACTTCATTGATTCCGACATGGATAGCGAGTGACGTCCTCACAAAAAGTCGCACGTGGTTGAGATAGAAGACCAGCAAGAGAAGTTCCCAGTTTGAAAAAGTTTGCAAATGTCTCGCATGGAGGTTTTCAACAGGGCGTATCCCTATATCTGTGACAATACGTTTTTTGGCGACGACTGCAATTCCAGCACGCATGCCTACTCTCCAGCTTTTTTTCCTTCCCTGGAGCAATGGTTTCACGGTAGGCATTTCTTTGCTTTGTGGGGTTGAGGATGTTTGCAGGGCAGATTACTCCACTTTCTGACGTATTCACAACTTTGGCCGGAAGGTCGATTAGTTTATTCGCTGACACGTTGGACGGGAGATAGCACGTTCAATTTACGTTTCCTCTCATTCCGGTCTTCGTCGTAAGTCACGCCTCTCTGAAAGTTACTTCAGAGAGAGAACTCACGGACATGAATATCTTCCATGTTTGTTCTTCCCAAGGACTGGAAGCAATATTTTTCAACGTGTGGTAGCGGACGTGCCTGAAGACTGTACACTGCAACAGCCAGGAAAAGAAAATCACCTCACTGAGGTGACCAGACGTCCGCTTTTCAGAGTAATGTTTCTGCCCATTCAAAACGACCCAGAGCATTTGCATGGGAGCTTCGTGCCCTACTGTCGCCGAATCTCGCCTGAATACGTCCCGGGATGGCAATCTCACACGAGAATGGTATCTATGATGCCCGCTCTGCGGTCTTGGACACCTAGGACTTGGTTGCACGATCGGTTCCAGAGAGTCACTAGACATTCACGTAAGGAAAAAGAACAAATTTGGCCCCATTCTAAATACATCACACAATACGTAACTTCCGAAAGTGTTTAAGGGATAATTATTTACTGTAAGATTGTTCATTCCTTGCTTCTTGCCCTCGACGGAAAATTCCTCCCCGAGGAAGTTTTACCGACCCACATATATATGCGTGCTTTCATTTATGTGTGTCTGTGATTCAAACAGGTCGCCATCCCCAGTGCTGGACGAAAGATGACGTCAGGGCATGGCTGAAATGGTGTTCAGAAGAATACTCCATCGACCCGGTCTGTCCAGAGACGTTCGACATGAACGGTAAGTCAACGCAATTGAATGTCCAGATTATTTCTTCAGTACAAAAAACACTAAATCAGCTTCATGATGCACCGTATCTGGAAATCGTGTCTTTATTTCCAGGTCTGCCAGTGTCTAAAGTGCTGGAAAACACCGACGCTCCTGCATTGCTTTGTTGCACCCAAATTAATCACAACTCCCACATGATTCTCTCCAGTAGCGTGTTTAACTTCCGCAGCTGTGTCAAATCGTGATGCTCATTATGAATGTCTATGTCGTCTTATGCTTGTGAAATGCATGACTATGCATCGTGAAAACATGGAAAATATCCTTTCTTCGGTTGAGAAAAATATCAAAATTTCACCATGAAGAAATGAATTCAGAAGTTTCACAAGAAAGCAAGGTAAACTGACACTCTCTTACTAGGAAGTGGAAAATATCGGGAACTTCAGAAGAGGTTCCCGGGGAAACACAGAAGTGTTCATTCTCCTATCAAATTATTCAGCAAGGAGGAAACAACTTGAACTCACGAACTTCACGAAAATATATGGCGCCTTTGGCTTTCGATAGCATTCCCCCGATGCTTCTATTGTTGGAGATTTCATGTAGAGGCACTCTACAACACGGAAGTGACGTCATTGCAGGCAAAGCCGTGATCTTGCTGACCCGGAAGGACTTCAAGGAGCGTGACCCCCAGTCCGGAGATGTTCTCTTCAACGCCTTGCAACAGCTTCTAAACAAACATGAAGGTCAGTAGTGCCAGTTGTTACCTGGTCTTCCCGCTGTGTTACGGTTTTCCCCTTTCAGCGCCAATGGTCGTCTTGTCTCGTCACATTATCAAAGTCTTCCTTTCTTACTGCCTACAGTGATGGTCTTCAGGGACCCTCGTTATCTAATTCGTTGCGCACAACCACGTTAGTTCCTTTCGTGAAATGAGAGCTTTGCTTTCAACACAGCATCTCTACTCACGGAATTATCATAATAGCCTGAAAAAGTATCTTTCATATCATACGCACGCACGCAAGCGTGCTCACATGAACACACCGCATGCTCCCCTTACGTTTGCTCGCCCTCCCAGTGACATGGATTTTGTCATGATGGAGTAGAACTACCTCCATACCCAATCTTTGTATATATCGCTTGTCTGTTGTCGAAGGGTACGATTGCATGCAATGACTGCAGGATAAACCTCGAATAAATGCGAAGTGACTTGCAAAATGCGATGACGTGGAGGTGGAAAAAAGGACGAATAAAACGGAGGGATACGAAAGGAATGAGAAAGAGCGGGAGTTGCAGGAATGGAGCAGAATAAGCAAGCAGGGCAGGCAGGTATTCTGTGAATCCGAGTCAGTATTGACTCTGGCACAGTTCGCAATGAATGCGTAATAGTCTTGACCCTTCGCATTACAGCATTGCGCCAAAAATAGTTCGTTCTGATACTAATTTTTTCTCCACTTTTTACAGAAATCATTCAGATGTCAAGCCTTGTTTCCATTTCAACACAAACATTTTATTTTATCGAATAAACGCTTGTTTATTTCCTCAACAAGAGTAAGTTAAGAGTTTTGTGCGAAATAGTCTTAGAACTACTTTGACAGCGTATGTCAGGGAGCAGATCGGCTATCCCACAAGCCTCTCGTGTGATCTCCATTTTCATATTTCGGACAAAAACCTTCCATCACGTGATGTCAACTGGGCTAGAGACACTTTCGCCGGTAGGCGAAGTCTCTAGTGAACTAGAATGGGCAGGCAGGTGGAGCAGGAAGAGGAGTTGAAAGAAAACAGGGAATAGCAGCTGGAGTAGTAGGAGTAGGAGTTGCAGGGGTGGGAAAGTGAGCTGAGTCGAATCAGAAACGCACAGAGGATGAGAAAGAAAGAGAGCAATACTTTTATCAACAGCAGCACAGCGGTAAAAGCAAGAGCGCCAGCAACCGCAGGAAGAGAGAGAGAGAGAGAGAGAGAGAGAGAGAGAGAGAGAGAGAGAGACAGACAGACAGACAGACAGACAGACAGACAGACAGACAGACAGACAGACAGACAGACAGACAGACAGACAGACAGACAGACAGACAGACAGACAGACAGACAGACAGACAGACAGACAGTCAGACAGAGAGAGAGAGAGAGAGAGAGAGAGAGAGAGAGAGAGAGGAGCAGGAGGAAGAGATGGATGAAAAGAAGGAGGAAAAGAGCGAAAGGCATAGGACGATGTTCACAACGAAGAGGGAGAAGACGAAAGAGAAAAAAAAGTCACAAGGCGAACTTTGGTCAAACAAAGATATATGAATCCTTTCCGATTCTCCATAAGCAGAATTTCAGAGTGTCTTTCCTTTTCCCTGTTGCTATCGAGTTTCCTTCTTCTCCGCATCCCTTTCTCCTACCGTCCCACCCTTGTCCTGGTCTTTTCCCGATCCAGAAGACGTGATCTTTCCGGCATTGGCGGTGGAGTTTCCTTCTCAATTCCCATTTTCCTGCATCCAAATGGACAGACTTGGTAACACAAGTTAGCTTGGGGACAGTCCGCAGGGAAGTTCCGTTCTTTGAGGAGGAACTGACCCGAGCACCAATCTGCCAATGGCATATCGGGGAATATTTTGTGGCGCCTTCGCCGACAATGGCGGATTGTCCGGTCGCCATGGCAAATATCACTGAAGTGGCGGTTTGTGGCGTTGGCTTCGCAAACAGGAATGCGGATGTCGGGTCATTTTGATATCTCGCGGCTGCTGTCTCACACAAGAGGTCTTGAAAATCCTGCATGAAGTTTCTTTTCTCCGCGTGCATAATTGTGTTTCGAGGATGCTTGCAGAAACACAGTGTTGGGCGCTGTTCAGACTGTTCATTACCAATACATACGGCATCCGCGGGTTGTTGTGTTTCTTTTACGGGACAAATAAAGACTTCCTCGCTAGAGTGCACACAACTCGAATGCAGATTAAATTATGAGAGGTTATATCTCTAAAGCGTTCAAGCGTAAATATACCAAATAACGAGGGAATTTGTTTGGAAAACGATGAAACTTTCATTTAAAACAATGTGCCATATTGACTTTGTTTATAAACATTTTGCTGTTGTTCCGCCTAACAATTAAACCAGTGTAGCTGATGAAACCGGACGAGCATCCGGGTGACTCAGTACATGTATGTACGAGTAGAGTTATGTCACAACATCGAGTTGTTGTCTTACCTCTCTCCCATGCCTCCCTCGCCCACTTCCTCCCTCTTTTTTTCTTTCCAAAACCACCTTACAACCTGCATCTCCCTTCCCCACTCCTTGCCTTTGACTAACCCTACCAACCCTCCCAGTTCCGTGATGTTATCAGTCTTTAGATTCTTATGAAGCTGGTTTATGGGGAGTGCTTGATCAAGGATTGCATGACTGCGTACACGCGCCCACTTGTAATGAACTATGCTTGCATTCACCTATATACCTGTACATGCTCGCTTCTGCGTCATGCGTGCATGTATAGGCGTATATGATTGTGTGCGCGCTTGTTTCCTTATTTACGTAAACACCGTGCAACCACTGTGGGGCTGGATAATTCGTATGTGTTACTGCTGCTTTTTACGTAAGGCTGGATTCTCTGCAGTCCAACCGGTCGATACCGAGTCAGCTCTACTACCAGCTTTCAGGGGATCCTCCAATAGGTTGCCCACCTAACTCACATCGCTGGCAGCGCTGTTTTGGAGCCGTGCTTACGTTGACGAGGTGTGTAGCCATACGGAAGGTCCGTATCCGTTTCCGGTCCCACCCGGACGTAGTTTTCCATGCGAGGAAGGCGCGACGGAGACGGAGTGGTGCTGAGTCAGTTCCTGCAGCAGTGGCGTGATGGCCAGGAAAGCCAGTCTAGGTCAATCGCTTGGCGGCCAGTCGCCTTTCACAGTGACGTCAAAGCCGACGTCAGCAAGCATCACATCAGTCTTTGGTGCTTTGGAAGAAGATGGGCAGGCTAAGATCGCTTTAAAATGATAATGTGGGACAGATGTTAGACAAGGCTATTAAGGAATAACAGATGATAACTTGTTGAGATGACACGCAAAGATGACGTTACACATACTCTCTCAATGCCATGTCGATGTAAGTTTTGTAACATCTTGGGTTGTTGAAGTAAAGAATAAAATTCTTTAAATATCTGCAAGCTCTACCAAGACGCATACACTGTTTCTGATAAAACTGTATGGTATTGTCAGCGCATCTTCTAAATGGCAAACATCCCAAACACATCGTGTTTACGTATCTACACGCATAACTACATCAACCGCTTGCCTCAATTCAGTGCGTGTCTCAGTTTGTAGTTATTCTCTCTCTGAAGTGTAGGTGTCCTAGCGTGTCAAAGTCTTCTTCATGTAAACTCATGCTGTGGTGTCTTCAGCCTTATCTGACAGAGTCGGACTATGCATGAGATACAATGCAACCCCTCTTGTTTGACTACAGCTCCTCGTTGCTAGTAATTTCATGCCGTGGAGTGTAGACAATCGAGCACTTTAGTCTCCTATGTTAATTGTCTTCCTTCAAACAAATCTCAATTCATATTTCCTCTACCAACTGTCAAGGAAACGAAAAACGAATACGCGGGAGAATGTCAGTTTTTTGTTGTTGCAGAGACTTTGGTTTCAAGCTGGCTTGCAAATCGAAAATTGGAATAAAGTATTTTCTGAGTTTCTTTATATAAACAGCTGGAATGGCGTTATGTTTTGATATGAAACTGAGGTCAGCAAGATATTAATACTTTGAAAGATGCATTTTTAAAAGCTTGAAATTCCCCATAGATCTACAAACGACAGTTTCAGTGATGATGAAAGGAAACGTGAATTTTCATTTGACTACGAGACGATATTCGGTCACACGGCGAAAAACATTGTGAGCAGGTGTTAAAGCATCGATGTAGACCATCTCGTGAGCTTATAGCAAAGCGAACATTTTTGCTTGTTGCTTTTATACATCTGATATGATCCTGTTGGTGCTTGCGCGGTGTGTCAAAAGGCAAATAAAGTATTTCAATGCGTTTACTTCATTGCAGTGTACATAAGTACGAACAAACCAACATTCCGTTTTGTAGGACCATTTCCAGAAATCCATTTTCACATCAAAAGTCTTTTGAAACCACACCTTCCTCGAGCAGCGAACCCAATCGATGACATCATGCGGAAATGGCCACAGTAGGACGCTGCTGGAGGGCAGGGTGTCACACGGCACTTCCGCCTGTGGCCGGAAGTCTTTCGTCTTTCCCTGCACGCGCTTCTTGTTCGCGGTCTTTCGCGCCAATTAGTCAACCGGAAGTCGGCACGGACCTCTCGCAGTGTGTTTGTCCGCAGGGAGGTGTGTAAAGGGCGTCCGTTTCTTCCTACGCTCAGGTGACGTCACGCAGCTTCAATGATTCACTGAGTTGAACGCCAAGACAGCAGGACTGTTATTTCCTGTTTGAGCTGACTGGTTCCTCTGTTGGCCCCATGTCTTCCCATTTGTGATGCACGTTCAGTTTTGACCGTCCTTTGATAGAAAGCACCCCTGTCGCTGACAGGTTCATTCAACGGTTCGGATAATCTAGGCCCATTGTGTTTAGCGGGCAACGGAGCTCAGTGAATATTATTTACCATGAAAGCATAGTGCGCTTTCTCGATGTCTGTTTACCAGCTCTTCTGTGATACGCGGTCAATTTTGAATGTTCCATGTGAGCAAGTGCTCCCGTCGCTGATAGCTTCATTTACTGCATCAGATAATCAAAGCACGTCGTGTTTAGTGGATAGCAGATCTCAGTGAATATTGTTTACAGTGAAACTATAGAGCGTTGTCTCAGTATTTGCTGCTCCAGCTGCAGCTGGACTCTTACGCTGTTTTCCGTGGCCAATGGACGTAGAAACGTTTCCAAATACTATTTTCCAGTGAGAGACTTCCTCCTCTTGTCTCAACCTCGACAAACATCCGAATCAAGCTGACTTGTGTTGTCAAATACACACAGACAGTAGCAGCACTTACAGCTTCTACCAGGCGGAAATGGAAGAAGCTGTTCAAAACACTTGGACAGCTGCCATCCATTTTCCTCTAAATAAAGCATCGCACCATTTTGCCTCTAGTTCTTTGTTTTTGCGATGCCGGGAAAAGCAAAACAGAGGTTGACCTTTCATTCAAATCCCAAAATGTCAAAATTTCTTATAATGACGTATTGGAAATCTAACGCCAGCCCCAGCCTCTCCTCTCAGAAGTCAACTGGGGATACACGACTGAATGCCACAACAAAATACTTTC
>JAWQFJ010002374.1:87500-92500 GCA_034096865.1 Theodoxus fluviatilis
CGTACTTTGGTGCCATTCACCATGCACTCGATGTTGTCACGATTTGCTGTAAAATGGAAAATCGTCCCCTTTCTCGAACAACAGGAATATCTTTCACCTTCATGTCAGACCATATGAACGTTTCCCCGTCCTGGAGGGTGAAGCCGATCTAGAAAAGTGCGCACACGTGAGATGAATCAAAAAGCTGTTTATTTGGCCCAAAGCTATTCAAGATTTCATCAGCGAACATCAAATTTTATATCTACTCCACCCATTTCTTCTATACTTCCTCCTCAGTTCCACCCCGAATGTAGGTAAAACTCCGCATGTAAAATATCCTATAGAAAAGAAATGATGCGCCGCACCCATGCCATCTCATTCATAGCGATGCACGACATCGGTGTTGCAGAGAGCGATTACAGCCCAAAGTGGCCCAACCCGTGATTCGCTTCCCATTATGCGGATGTTCCTTTGTCCGTTGTCAGTTTACTGACATAGATGGCGGGCATCAGATAAGAGAGGGAGAATATATTAAGGATAGGAGATCCCCATCTATTCGGGGGGAGGGGGGGGAGGATTGTAGATTCATCTTTCCTTGCAGTTGAATTTGCCTTGAAAGGTATTTTTGATTTTGATAACCAATTCCCAATGAATCATAATGAAAGCAACCGACGCAAATATCAGTCAGATATTCTACTGCTTATCAAGGGTACAGAAGTCCTCTTTTTTTCTGGTCTTTATGGGGTACAGCACTGACGTGCTCTTTCAAGTTTCACTGATGTGTGTGTGTGTGTGTGTGTGTGTGTGTGTGTGTGTGTGTGTGAGTGTGAAATAATTCTTCAATGAGTTAATTTGTCGTTTGAAGCTCACGATGAAGGGATAGATGCCAACCGCGTATCATCTTAAGAGTTCTCATCCAGATGTATATCACACTGAGCATGAAGCAGAAGTATTAAATAATTATGTAAGTGAGCACCACAAAACCGGTCGAAGCCGGTTTGTGACCTTTTGGAGTTATTGGTTTCATTTTAAAGCTGAGAGTTCTAGCTTTCCGATGCTACCAACATTACGTTTGTTTCAGAAAAATTTCTGGAAGTTGCAACGATTTGAATTAATTTTGCAATGAAACGCTAAGTTGGAGAAAATCACTACACAAGTGGTAGCGCCGTACTTCAAATTGGTCCGACTTCAATTTATGTTTAAGTTGTAGATTTGCTTTTCATTCTTAGACAGACGACTCTGCACGGGAAATTCCACAGCAAGGAGAGAGTAGAGAAAACAAGCTTTGCAGTGATGTATGAAACCCCGGATTGAGTAGAAGCTATCGGGGAAAGGGAAAAGACGTAGCTGGGATAATGAGCATTAAACTGTTTGTTTTCGTTTTGAGGGAGTTGGACTAACAAGTCTTTTTTCACATTATTGTAAGTTGATTTGCAAGGTATATTGGCAAAATATATATGTTGGAGGGGTAATAGAGGTGAAAAACACGCAGAACAGAAAATGCAACAGGTTGACCCCGAGTGTTGTTACATGGCTGTGTGTCTGCAGTGACCAGTGCGGCATACGACTCGTTTCGTGGTACTGGGTCACATGATCTTGTGTTACAAGGGGAGAGCAACCTGACAGCAGCATCCGCCTGCCGTTTTTGTTGCAGACATTACAGAAGTATTTATCTCCAATTTTGTCTCTACGTCCTGTTCTCACACTAAGCAACAAGGATTGGCGTCTGAGGAATGGTTGGGTGGGTGGGTGCACTAAATGCTGGTTGTAAACAGGGTGGCGGATACGTACTGGAAGGGGGGGGGTGAGATGGGAGTAGAGGGAGTGTAAGTGGAGGGGATCCAGAGGAGCTGAGGTGTAGGAGGGAAGGGAAGGGGGGATGGTAGTGGCGGTGGCGGTATTGGTGGTGGCGGGGGCGGTGGCGGTATTGGTGGTGGCGGTGGCGGTATTGGTGGTGGCGGTGGTGGTGGTAGTTGCGGCGGTTGTGGTGGTGGCGGTGGCGGTGGCGATGGTGGTGGCGGTGGTAGAGAAAACAGTTAGCAGGAATAGGGGGGCTCCATGACAGCATGGCTAGGTAAAGGCAGTGACACGTAGCGTGTGGATTTGAATCGTGGGGAAACCTCAACCCGGAACATCCGCCGCATCGACCCGTTTCGTTCCACTGCATGCTATTCTTGTCGGTGTCTTTGATCTCGGGAGAAAAGCGCCATTTGGAACGGGAGGATTCGAAGGTGTAGCCACAAGTGCAGCTGTGCATTTCCGTCAGAGGTCTGGCACAGCTGTGATTGTCACGCTCTGTTGAAGACAGCAGATGCGTTGTTTTTGTCAGCCGTGATAGCCGACAAATGAACGGCCATTTCATATCCAGTTTGATGGGTGTTCGTTTTCTTTGCAATAAACTGTATGTTTGCAGGAAGTGTTGAAAACAAAATCAAAGAGATTTTGAAAGATGACCTTTTTGCTTACGTTCAACAAGGCATTGCACTTTTGTTCTGTTTTTGTAATGAATCAATCTATTTTTTCTAGCAAGACAGAAATGGTTATTTACCGTCAATATTTTCCCCTCCTTGCCGCCATGACATATTCTTCCGAAAGGAATACTGTGTACGAGTTCAAAGCACATTTTGGACCGGAAACATCTTATGCTGTAGCTATGGAAATATCGCTGGAAGTCGGCCCCCAATGGACAGCCTCCTATCTGTACCAAAAGCAAACTCTAACTACGCAGTGTTTTTGTCGAAGAGTATGCTGGTCAATAATGGCGTAGTTTACTAAACAACCACACCCATCTTGAAAAGAGAAGGGGTAAATGTGATCACAGGACATTGTCTATTAATAGATGGGTAAATCGCTTTCATTCACACCATAAACTCCACAGGATCGCGATCGTCACATATCCACTCCTTGTATCAAAGGATTCGGTGATTTGGAATTGAAACTGTTTTTGCCCAAAGAGATCCTACAAACTCTGTAGTTGTCTTGTATGGCGAGAGCGGAATTAACAGCGCGCGAGGTCGAACTGTTCAATAAACCACCCAGATGTGGCATGTGTGTTTGCTTCGTCATTCAACAGCGGATCCATCGATCCGGCGGACGTGACACGGCTGGCTGCCCTTGACTGGTCCTGCATCCTGTTCCACTTCGCCTCACCTGCCTCCAGGTCCTGGAACTGGGGAGCGGAACATCATTAAAAGTTCTGCATATCTCTTGCATGATTGGCTGGCCCACCACAGAGCATAGCCACCTGTTGCTATCGTGCCGGCATCGTAGAGGATGCAGAAGGAACTCGAGACCTCACAGGGGCCTACGCATGGGAACGATTGCAGTCTGATCGAAGGCAATCAGCATTCAATCAGCTGTTTTAACTCCGGGAAGTCACCGATAAAAAGCAAGCATGCTGAAGAATATTTGCAAGAGATCCAGACAACAAAGACTTTTTAAATTGTGCCTAAAGTTTGGGGGGATGTGATATTGTGTGTATCTTAGTTTCGCAGGATAAAATGCACATGTTGCTCGTGTAATGAGAAGGACAAGACTTTGGTATTGTTCTGCTATTTTTTTCTTTTCTTCGCCTGCAAGTTATCAAAAGACCGATCCAGACCACTTCTCTCTCTCAACACGTAACGCACTGCTCTAGATTAGAAAAGGTGCACAAATCTGGTGCAATAACCGTGTGGGTGACCAAGCTTGCTAGTGCTCGTAAACATAGGACTCTCCATCTACTTCCAAAGAAAAGCAGTCGCGCATGTGAGCGAGATGACTGATCAGGCTTAATCGTACTTTGGCTCATGTTTAATTTAGATTTGTGTAAAATGCCCTCTAGAAGCAGCTGCAAAGTGCACACGCAAACAACTGCTAATAAAACTTGGCTTTCGTGACCACTGCTTGGGAAAGACCAGTGGCTCGCTGACTTCATCGTTGAACCCTCTCTAAAACTAACATGTTGTTAACGATGGTACATGTTTGATATACGACGCTGAAGAATGATTCTCTCATCTTGTTTTGATCTTACACTCAAAGGAAGCGTTCTCCTATTGGCTGGAAAGCTTCTTGTTCCACTCCTTGTATCCAAACAGCTCTGTCTCGCCCCAATACCTGGGTAGAAATTCCACTCCTTCCGCGTGCCTTTAGAGGGTAATCCCCTGCAGACACCATGGTTGGCTGCTTACTTAATTAGCGTGTTGCCCACCAGTAATCTCACAGCAGTCACTCAGGCAGTCTGCGAGAAGAGTAACATTCAGTAGAAAAGGCGGTTAGATTTTCGAAGAATTGAATGATGTTGGGTTCTAAGCTGGAAATCTGCAAGAACTATAGTGGGCTCTGCACTGTATTGGAGTTTAATAAATGTGTGTGGTTTGAGCAGCCATCAATGGGTGAAAAAGTCGCAATACAAACCTCAAAAAACCTATTTCAGTAACGATGAAGAATGTGGTTATCTGCTTGGTAGGTATGTAGACGTCCTGTTCTGGCATACTCATCTATAGTAGTTATAGCGGATGTATTTAAAAAGAGACATTGACCACTTCATTTTTACACGACGTTTCTGTTCATTGAAAATCTTTTCATCGTTCGTACGGCCATCTCTCAAATGAACATATGATGTATTCTGATGAGGGTACGTCCTCATGAGTTTAAGACGTCTGGTACATAACCAGTTGCTGCCTTGTATGTGCATCCTGACATGCATATTAGACCTGCCGTAGAGCAGAAGACGTTTCCACATAGGCATTTACTCATTCACACGATTGTCTTTTTAACACCCCAGGCTCTTTTAAAAGCAAAAAAGGCGTTAGCACATTCCACAGATTTGTTGACTTTCACTTCAGAAAAATGGCATTCTCCACATAGTTGCTTGTATCACACCAGTCTTAAAATTAACAGTTTGCAATACTTGCCACCTCGGTAGCTACGATCTGAAGACGCTTTCAATTTGTTGACATCCTTTGGACAACTCTGAATGACGACACCCCCCCCCCCCCCTCCTACTCATTCAACCCGAAGAACTGCTTCTTGGAAGGCCG
>JAWQFJ010002374.1:102500-110000 GCA_034096865.1 Theodoxus fluviatilis
AAGCCTCTGTTGAGGAGGTGAGCACAACAAGCGCTTACAAGCACTCGTTCTCCTGAACAGTCTCCAGAATTAATCTCATGTGATAGCTGATAGATATAGATATATATATATATATATATATATATATATGTGTGTGTGTGTGTGTTAAGGAATACAACGGGAAAATGAACCTACCTTAACATTTAGAAAGAAAAATGAAATTACAATGTGTGTTCGTCATTGTTGATTTTGTATTTTCTGTGGGGCTTTTGTTTTATTTTTGCATAAACCAAACAGCCAGCTTGGGGGGGGGAGGGGGGGGGGCGATGCATTTTTTTCTTCTTCTGAATCACGGCACTGTATTCAAATTGCGTCATTACCTGTCAGAACCACTTCCGTCAGAGCTTGCAAGTCCAGATCTCACCTTTTGAAAACGAAGAGGATGTGAGCTGCTTCCCACAGAGATGCATTGATTTCCAATTGCACGGTGGGGTGCAGCTGTAACGTCCTTTCGAAGAAAAAGAAGAAAGGATGTATGGATAGTGCTGGGGATAGAGGCGGGGTGGTGGTAGGAGGTACCAATGGTGACCAGACTATTTGTTATCACTTCTCACTGTGCATGGTTCGTACGGCAGGTGCGTTGACGAATCAGCGGGAGCTGCAGGTGTTATCGCTACAGGAAACCAAGGGCATGTCCGCCTTGTGCTTGTCGATTTGAACTCCATCTATGAAAAAAAAATATCAGCGGCCGGCTATTGAGTTAATTTTTCAAAACCTGCCGAGCCGCAAGGTGCAGTTCGTGTGTCTGGAGCACGTTTCCTCACATTACTTCCTCTGTGGTCTTCACTGGTCTCATCTCTGTATTATTTACTTGAATCACTGTTGAAAACAGTTCGCCTGAGGCG
The DNA here is from genome assembly GCA_034096865.1 of Theodoxus fluviatilis. Lineage (NCBI taxonomy): Eukaryota > Metazoa > Mollusca > Gastropoda > Cycloneritida > Neritidae > Theodoxus > Theodoxus fluviatilis. The sequence goes on from JAWQFJ010002374.1 coordinate 103,385, forward strand.
ATTACTCCTGTGTACATGTCTACAGCAAAGATTCTGCACCGCCGAGTGTGCGTGTGCGTGTGTGTGTGTGTGTGTGTGTGTGTGTGTGTGTGTGTGTGTGTGTGTGTGTGTGTGTGAGCGCGCGCACGCTCACACACGTGTATTGTATTTGAAAGAGAGCATGAACGAACGAACGAATCCTTTACTGCGTAGGACACGGGCCTATGGCAAATGTTTTACATGAGCAGAACAAAAATGACAATTGATTAATTCAAAACCGTTAGCCAATCTTGTCCGAGGCGCGCACATGAACTAGCGAGAGTCACATGTTAGAACTGGCGAATCATGGCTTTCGTGCTGTCCGCCTTAGCGGCTGAGAGACACTGCGTGTGTATTTCTACATCCTTCCCCCCTCGCCCCCCACCCCCTCACCCCACGACCTCTCTTTCTCCTTCTCTCTCTCTCTCTCTCTCTCTCTCTCTCTCTCTCTCTCTCTCTCTCTCTCTCTCTCTCTCTCTCTCTCTCTCTCTCTCTCTCCAGTTTCCCATTCAAGGTGTAAAAACTGACTGGGTGTGGTTATCTGTTTACAGCTTCCCATTCGTGCTCGTACACACCGTCCTACAGTCTGGAGAGCATGTACAACCACAAGTACTCCACCCGGGGTAAGCAACACTGCGATGCCACCCGACTGCATCCGCTACGAAGTCTTTTCTAGTGTTGTTCTCAAAATGTTCAGGTCAATGCGCATAAATGAAAGCCAGAATAGACGATTTTTACGACGTACTAGGCTGTGTAGGCTATGTAAGGCCGTGGACTATATACAGAATCTCTCGTGTTGGTTAGAGTAAGAGCATGCCAAGTCCCTATTCCCCCAGTTACTCGTTAAAAAAAAACTTTATAAGGAGATAAGGTGGATCTATGCTTACCCCCTACCCACAAGGAGATGTATGCGTGACGAGTGTATCAATAATCATTATAACTGTTTGCGTAGAAAACTGATGGATATCCCAATATTCGAGGATGAACTCCCGCCACTTTAGTTTTTCCCCTCCAAAATGTTTCTTCCTGCCAAAATATTTGCGATAGTGTTTTAAGAAAAAAGGAATTTGTAACGTTAGATACGATTCTAATACAGTAACTCGCGTGAACGCTCCATTTTTAAAGGGCTGCAGATACGTAAAGATCGTAATGAAGATGAATGACAGTCAAGTCCTACGCGAGCAGGGATTGAACCACGGTACCTAACCGCCTCACACCTTTGCCAACAGGTCGAGCTTCTGCGCCAAATCCCGATCTTAAAAACGATGCGTTCATCAGCGTACTTAGTTGTTCGTCTGTGGTCAATGTACTAGTGCAGGGGAGGTCATGTGACTGCAGTACTCGTGCAGGGGAGGTCATGTGGCTGCTCTGCGGGAGCGCGAAGGTATCATTCTAATAAAGACATACATGAAAGGGTTCATGGTAACACTCCATTTTTAAGGGGACGCAGATATGTGTAGATCGCAACGATGGCAATTTATTGTGCAAGCCCACTGGGTGCCATGGTTCAATCCCTGCTCGGAATGACGTGACTGTTATTGTCCAGACAGTTAGATACGTAACGTGCTAGATTCAAAGAATGGACGAATGGGTTGGTGGTTACATTGATAAATTCCCCCTGTGAGTTCGCGGTAAGAATTGACCCACCGCGTCTCCCTAAGAGATTCCGTTACTGGATTACGTTTACTGCAAACTGTTCTGGTGATTTTCGTGCTTAATTGCCTTGGATGGCCTACAGAGGCTGATGGGCCGTAAAACACTCTCAATCCATCCATCCATCCATCCATCCATCCATCCATCCATCCCTCCATCCATCCATCCATCCAAACAATTCTAAAGATGTTCGTGCTTAATGGCCTTACATAGTCTATAAAGGCTGATAGGCCGTAAAACACCAACCAACCAACCAACCAACCAACCAACCAACCAACCAACCAACATTAATAAATGGTAAGACGTGTGGAAAGATAGTTGAGTGGTTGGCAGGTTGGACTGAATTTCGGATGAATGGATGGATGATAAACATATGAATGAATGAATAAATGAATACACAAATAATTGACTGTAAATATAAAGCATTATTAGATAGACAAACGAATGGATGCGTAAACAAACGAAATAACGGGAAAGCTGACATCATACTAAGAGTAACGGAAGTTCAGAGTGATAGATCGCCACAAAGATTGACAGTAAGAGCGAGTGACGGACGTATTCAAATGCTAATCGTTTGTCAGGTATGCCGACTTAAATATATTCCATTGATACTTGCTCATCAAGCTTTCCTTTCTTCAGCAGTAGAACAGGCCTACCAGGATTCCCCACCCAAGAGCGTGTTGCTGGTGACTAATCCGGGTGGGCCGTACACGTCGGTTCGCTCCCACCCCTTTGTACCAATCCTGCCCCAGCCCCCCCACGTCCAGCCCCCCTCTAGGGCTCCCCGCCCTGAAGAACTCCACAAACCACTCCTCAACACAGGTAGTGTACAGTGATTGCACATACACACACACACACACATACACACACATATATGCTCACACAGACATGCACATACACATGCTCACACACACACATATGCACTCACACACATGCACAGTCACACACATGCACAGACACACACACACACTCATGCTCACACACACACACACACTCACACACACACACACACATGCTCACACACACACACACACACACACACACACACACACACACACACACACACACTCATGCTCACACACACACATACATACACACACACATGCTCACACACACACACACACACACACACACACACACACGCGCGCGCGCGCGCGCGCATGCTCTCTCTCTCTCTCTCTCTCTCTCTCACACACACACACACACACACACACACATGCTCACACACACACACACACACACATGCTCACACATACATGCACGAAAACACACACACACACACATGCTCACACACATGCACGCAAACGCACACACAAGCACATAAACGTGCACATGCGCACACACACGCACACACACACACGCACACGCGCACATGCACGCACACGCACTCGCTTACACATGCAAGCACAGGCGCAATCATACGCACACATACACACACGCGCGCGTGCCCATAGACGCACACATACATATACATGCACGCACATGCACGGTCGCATGTACATATACATACACGAACACCCACAGACGCACACATTCACACGCTCTATGTGTACAAAAATCAATCAGCAAATAAGATGAATTCATAGATTAAATGAGATTTTACGCTATTTCATACGCTCTTATAACTTAGACAATCTTTCATACAAATTAGTGTCAACGACAACTTTGCTCGTTTTTCACTACGAAAGAATGACTTTCATAATCTTCGGATCATAGTGGAGGCATGGTACAAGCGTTACACTCTTCAGTTACTTCAGTAAAGGAATGTTCATTTAGGGGGAGGGAAAAGGAAAGAAAGTATAAAGAGGAAAGGTCAGAGGGTGAAATGTCCGGAGCAAACTAAAATCGGAGGAGAAGCTTCAGAAGGGAGAAATGACCAAGGGAAGAAATGTATCGGAATCTTTCTCGGTTTCTTCATTGGAATCTGTTAAATCGCTTGAACGGATGCAGCGCATGGAAACACGATTCAGATGTAGGAAAGGACATACGCCTGTTACACAGATTCCACTGTTTACTACAAGCATTCGAACTCGAGAAGAAAAAAAGACATGCGACGTTTTGACATTTCCTCTCCTTGTCCAGTTGTCTGGAAACTTCCACTGGCAAATGCGTGAGATTCCTACTGGATTTGCTCGTGATACGTATACGTTTTGTGACGTGGGTATTTGATTCCACCCTGAAACGTCTGCGATCACTGTTCATTTGGTGCGTTTGACATTAAGATGTGCAGGTGAGGTCAGCCGAAAACAAAAAGATCTTTAAACGTACTGGAAAATGATGACAGAGAAGCAAGTATGTGTAAAGAATTGATTTCACGCGAACAATCATTGCAGAGGGGAGCTGCGGGGGAGTGGCTTAGGGACGAGAGATGTTGAAAAGAAAATGTCTGGTTTTGAATTTCCTTGTAAAAGACGTATGGAAACATTCGTTATATCGCTCATTATGTCATGTCTTATGAGTAAGTTCTGAATTCAGATACAGGAGAATAGTCAACGACAGGTGCAGGAAAATCTCATTAAATTTTATTTGGGTAAATTTGTTTGAGGAGCGCAAGACTATACAGAAAATAGTAGACCGGTGCTTATTTAAATTACATATAATAACTTTAATGGTTGTTATTGACTTGAAAACATTTGTTCATTGACCTGTAGTCGTTTTTTTGTTATTGTTGTCGTTATTGTTTGTTGTCGTTATTGTTAAGTCAATGTTGTTGTAATAGTCATTATTGTTGGCGTTAGTGTTTTCTTTTTGTTCTTGGTATTGCTTTGTTGATGCTGTTATTGCTGTTGTTATTGTATTCATATTGTGATCATTTATGTCGTGTGTGTTTTTTTACGTCATAGTTACTTTTGTTGCAGACAAGGACAGCTCCAGTCCCATCAGTCCAGGCACAGACAGTCTGGGATCTGAAGAAGAGAGACACATGCACGGTGAGTTAACCCCCTTTCCTGCCTTTTCGCTGTCACCAATGCATGCATGCGGTTTTTGTTCACGTGCTTGTGTGGGTGTTTACCTGTGCGTTTTCCTTTATTTTCCTTCTTATTCCTCCTGGGGTTTCGTTCTCTCGTGTCATTCTTCCATTCTCTCTCTGCTGACGCTCCTGATTTTCAAGCTCTGTACCCACAGTTTTGGCTCCTTTTCTGTCCACCTCGTACATCTGATTCACTTTTACTTTTCTCTTTTCCTACGTTTTCTGAAACTTATTTTGCTGTTTCTTTTGTTCCTCCTCCTCCTCCCCCTGTGGGTTGGGGCTTGCGAGAACAGACCCACCGCGTCTCCCAACGCGATTCGGAAGAGGCGAATAGCTAGGGGCTCAGTGACTTGACTGATCTTACTTTAATAGGTCTTCACGATAAATGGCCTTACGTAGCCTTCAAAGGCTGATAGGCCGTAACACGCCATCGATCATTCATCCATAGATTCTCCTCCTCCTCCACCTGTTCTTTCATTTCTTTCTGTTGTCTCTCATCATCCCTTTGTTGTTACTTCTGCTGTTGTTGCTGCTGCTGTTGTTGCTACTGCTTCTGTAGTTGCTACTGCTGCTGTTGTTGTTACTGTTACTGTTGTTGCCATTGCTGTGCTTCTGTTGTTGCTACTGCTACTGTTGTTGCCATTGCTGTGCTTCTGTTGTTGCTACTGCTGCTGTTGTTGTTGCAACTGCAACTGATGTTGCTACTGCTGCTGCTTCTGTTGTTGCTACTGCTGCTGAACGTTGTTGCTACTGCTACTGTTGTTGCTACTGCTGCTGTTGTTGCTACTGCTGCTGTTGTTGCTACTGCTACTGTTGTTGCTACTGCTACTGTTGTTGCTACTGCTACTGTTGTTGCTACTGCTACTGATGTTGTTGCTACTGCTGCTGTTGTTGCTACTGCTACTGTTGTTGCTACTGCTGCTGTTGTTGCTACTGCTACTGTTGTTGCTACTGCTACTGTTGTTGCTACTGCTACTGTTGTTGCTACTGCTGCTGTTGTTGCTACTGCTACTGTTGTTGCTACTGCTGCTGTTGTTGCTACTGCTACTGTTGTTGCTACTGCTGCTGTTGTTGCTACTGCTACTGTTGTTGCTACTGCTACTGTTGTTGCTACTGCTGCTGTTGTTGCTACTGCTACTGTTGTTGCTACTGCTGCTGTTGTTGCTACTGCTACTGTTGTTGCTACTGCTGCTGTTGTTGCTACTGCTACTGTTGTTGCTACTGCTGCTGTTGTTGCTACTGCTGCTGTTGTTGCTACTGCTACTGTTGTTGCTACTGCTGCTGTTGTTGGTACTGCTACTGTTGTTGCTACTGCTGCTGTTGTTGCTACTGCTACTGTTGTTGCTACTGCTACTGTTGTTGCTACTGCTGCTGTTGTTGCTACTGCTACTGTTGTTGCTACTGCTGCTGTTGTTGGTACTGCTACTGTTGTTGCTACTGCTGCTGTTGTTGCTACTGCTACTGTTGTTGCTACTGCTACTGTTGTTGCTACTGCTGCTGTTGTTGCTACTGCTACTGTTGTTGCTACTGCTGCTGTTGTTGCTACTGCTACTGTTGTTGCTACTGCTGCTGTTGTTGGTACTGCTACTGTTGTTGCTACTGCTGCTGTTGTTGGTACTGCTACTGTTGTTGCTACTGCTACTGTTGTTGGTACTGCTACTGTTGTTGCTACTGCTGCTGTTGTTGGTACTGCTACTGTTGTTGCTACTGCTACTGTTGTTGCTACTGCTGCTGTTGTTGGTACTGCTACTGTTGTTGCTACTGCTGCTGTTGTTGCTACTGCTGCTGTTGTTGCTACTGCTGCTGTTGTTGCTACTGCTGCTGTTGTTGCTACTGCTACTGTTGTTGCTACTGCTGCTGTTGTTGCTACTGCTACTGTTGTTGCTACTGCTACTGTTGTTGGTACTGCTACTGTTGTTGCTACTGCTACTGTTGTTGGTACTGCTACTGTTGTTGCTACTGCTGCTGTTGTTG
>JAWQFJ010002374.1:115000-135000 GCA_034096865.1 Theodoxus fluviatilis
TTCGCGGCACGTCGTTCGTTATGTCGGCTTCTGACAGTCACTGTTGTTCATAAAAGCTGTTGAAAAAAACAAACACGGTGTGCTCAATGAATGACGGAAGTGTGGTTCATCTCGGTGCGTATAATTGATAAAGCGTAATGTTTACACAAAGCTAAAAATCATATTGTCTGTTAGCAGATGTTGAGTAAGAATGAGGAGGAGGAGGAGGAGGAGGAGGAGGAGGAGGAGGAGGAGGAGGAGGAGGGAGGAGGAGGAGGAGGAGGAGGAGGAGGAGGAGGAGAAACCCGCTGTGCTCTGAGGAAATGTAAAGTGATGGTAAGAAGCAACACAATTTGGCAAGTGTAGAAGAACGTTTTTTAAATATAAATTATCAACTTAGGCTGACCGTGCCCTATTTGCAAGAAAACTTGGTCGCACGCGTCTCTCTCTCTCTCTCTCTCTCTCTCTCTCTCTCTCTCCTCTCTCTCTCTCTCTCTCTCTCTCTCTCTCTCCTCTCTCTCTCTCTCTTCTCTCTCTCTCTCTCTCTCTCTCTCTCTCTCTCTCCCTCAATAACACCTAATGTCGCTCTTTCTCTTCGCCCAGATTCCTCCAGCACCCCAAGAACATTCGCAAGGGACAGAGGGGGGCCAGGCCCCACTCCAGCAAGTTCCAGGCCACCTCCAACTCGGGAGAGGGGCTCCACCCATCCCCTGGAACGCCAGAGTCCGTCCCTAGGGTGTCCACAGACGGGGCCAGCGGCTCTCCCAGCCCTCGACCACGTGACTACGACTTTCTCAAGTCTCGCAGTCTCTCGCCCCGAGACGAGAAGAACTTCTCGACGACAGTCTCTATGGCAACGGGCACCATGGTAAATCACCCGCTGGTCGCGGTGCCACGCCTCCCGGAGACTGGTCAGCGGTGCGTGACGTCAGAGCCTGAAGGGGGCACTGAAGAAAATGGTGACGCCACCTTTCAGGATCAACCTCAGGACCTGTCCATGAAGTCCCACAGGGGACCCTGGCCCCGCTACCTCCATTACCAGACCCTCTCCCACCCCGCCACCCCCGGACAGGAGAGCTCCGGAACGCTGACTCCGCCCCTTAGCAACGGGGGCGTGGCCTCTTCGGACTATCAGGACCGCCCCGACACGAACTTGCTGTGTGAGATTAAGACAGAGCCGATGAGCTGACGGAAAACTGTGCTGCAACTTTTCCAACAGACGGGTCAGGGCGAGGAAACGGTGGGCAAACTTTTCCGCGTGGTGTGTTGTGACGAAGAAAAATAAAGTAGGACAATAATGAGCCAAATTATCCGGCTGTTTGGTCTGAAATGAACTGACGACTGTTGGGTGCCCAGAGAAATAATTCCTTCCTCCAAATTCCAAGTCAATTGTCTGTGGTTGGTCGGAAGAACTGGATGGTTGTAGAAAGAATTTTGAAAACCCTGTGATCCAGGGTTGAGTTTTCACCGTGTGCCTGAAGTAGAAACAGAAAGAGCGGGGCTGCGCAGAAAATCAAATCAACAGCGTCAAAATGGACCGTTTTGAAATTGGCTTGATCATGTTTCCTCTGTATTTTTGTGCGTCCTCTCAGAAGCATTGCGATGATAAGGCGCGTTTTGCGTGAGATAAGGCAGATTGCGTATGAGATGTTATGCTGTTCAAAACTGTACAGTGAAGCGTAGGCTACAGCTGTCGTTGTTTGAAGTCGCCAAAGTTTGACAGGATGAAGAAAAGAGGCACATTTGCTTTCGAGCGTGTTTGTTCTCGCTGCCTTATTATTTTCTCTCTATCTCTATCTCGCCGTCCATCGTCTGTCTGTCATGCAGTGCCACAATTGTAAACGAACACTGATCGCTGAGCCTTTCGTTTATCATAATAAGTTTTCCCCATATTTGAAGACATTCCTAGGTAGTCATGATTCCACCCCATCCTGCTCACAGATCTTCCCCTGTATCAACTGTCTGGGCCACTTTGATGCTTTCGCTCCATTTCTTCGTTCGCTTTACCACAGTGTTTGTATCACGTCTTGATTATTTATCACAGAGACATGTAGCTGGAGAGAAGAGAACTGTTGAAGTATCCGCCACTGACTTTTATTTGCTGAACATCATCATTGTTGTTTCTTAAGCCATTTTTTCCATTGCATAACTTGTTTACCTATTCCGTTTTGTTGAGAAACTTTTCTATTGTTCTCTCGTTGCAGTCAAATTGAAATACGTATGGTTTACACTTTTACATATGAAAATACTATCAGCCTCATAATTGCTCTGTTCACATTACTTTTCAGTCGTTTATGATGCAAGGATGCGTCTTTCTGTTGATAGCGTACTATTGAACGCTATCTTGAGGAGGCTGCCGAGGGTTTGTAATGGTATTTTGGTTTTTAATAACATTAAAGTTTATAACGCGTACGTATAGAGCGGACATGTGTTACGTGTATGAATTCATCGGAAATTTTTCACGGATTGCCATATTATTATGTGGCGCATTTATCAAATCTGACATCATCACATCTTCTGGTTTGGTGATTTTCTCGACATATTTCGGCCGAAACAATTTTCTGGCAAGAATAGTAAAATGTGTACAGGACACAGCAAGGTCTTTTATAAACGAAGAAATATGTATGTATAATTAGCAGAAGTATCTTTGCAACCACAGTTTGACTCTGTACCGGATGTCTTCATCATTTTCTTTCGGATCATACAATACCCATAAGGTCTCGAATAAATATTAAACGTTTGCTACGCTTAGCAAATTAAACTTTCATCATACGCAGGATTCCAAAACAACTGGCTCTGCACATCAGGGTAAAATATAATACTAAATGGGTAATTTTATCAAATCTTTACTTCTGCAATACTATGTCGACATTAAATAAATGATGGAATAAACGCAATCTGTGGGCCGTAATATCTCCTATAATGTTTCTTTCTATGTGCGCAAACCTTATTTGGTGCCTACTATTCATCATGTTTATGCTTACACATTTGCGTACAACTTGGCATGCGCATGTTCATCATTTGATCTAGACAGCAAACTGATATCTCATAAGACGATGTCGGTAACTACCTAAATTCGAAGTGTTATCATGCGCAGTGGTTTTTTGCACCTTTCGACTATAACTCATACACTTATTGAAGTAGAGGAACAGGTTTAACTTTAACTATGGCTTGGAGTTGGCAGAACCAAAATTGATAGATTCCTCACTCTAAACTTTCGAGAAGAGGACTCGATATGCAAGTTTTAATACAGGGTTGCATGAGCTAATTAATCAAGCACAGATATAGGCATTACATGACCAACCCGAATTTGGTCTTGATGTTTTTGCAAACAAAAAGTTCGTCTAAATTGCCATGAACAACCACACAAAAACTAATTAATACTATGTAATTGATCTATTGTTTTACGTGGACGCTGCTGTTTCCCTTATCCGAAGACCTATCTAGATTTTTGTAAGACAGTTATAAATATAACACCATCTTGCTCAAGTTTACTGGTACATCTTTTCCCTGCAGGAGAAAGATGAATCCACAGCGAGATATATCTTATTTATTTAGTAATTAAAATTTTGTATTTAATATTCTAAGCATAAAATAACAACAATTCATAAACAAACTACATATACATATGTCTGTGACGTACTTATATTTCTTCCCGATACTTTTAAGGTTATTGACATAAAATCTTTACGAACGGATATCTTTTGGGGAGAAATCGATAACGTACCATTCAATAACGCTTTGCAAACTGCATATAAACTTAATTCTTTTGTCTCAGTTCCTTCGATTCGAAATTTCTTTCAATCGAAAGTAAATATTTTGTGAATCATGGATACTTTGACTGACATGACAAGCTTGATTGAAATTTGAGAAGGATATTTCTGAGATATTTTTTTCGCATTATCTAGTCGTTGTCAGGCATACAATGATAACTGTACATGTCAGTCACAATTTCTTCCTTCCAAAGTACATTCTTATAATCTTAATTCCACTCCACGGGACAAATGACCCCATTGTGCAGGCCCGATTTTGTTTCCCCTCCCCGCAATAAATCTCATTTAAAATAACTCAAAACAATTCAGGACCGCTTGTCGAAAACAAATGCGACAAAAGCAACAGTTCATCAGTACTCCAATTCACCAAAACCACACAACAACCACTAAATATATGATTTATGAATTATAATGTTATTCGACACGAATTCCAGTATCTCCGGTTGGCTGATCTTGGTAAATCTGCACACTGTTTCTGCCGGTGAGGCAATCTAATTCTTTTCCAATTTCAACGGATGAGTTCATGGCACTTGTGGATCTCACCAAATGTGCATAAATCTTAGATTATTCAACCTTTTAAACATAATTAATGGATTCAACTTTATACTTGCACGCACTAAAAATAAAAAATTGATCAATAATGCCAGAATGACCGTCTATGTCAAACAGTTCACTCTGATTGCATACAATATAGCTATAACCAAACTGCTATCTATCAACCAATTGTGTATTCATTGGACAACATAATTCGACTTACGTGACTTAAGGTGTAATGAACATAAAGTCCCATTTTAAATTCATTCTTTCCGTTTGAGCCACATGTCTCAAGAAGTGGATCTTCCATATACATTCCCCCCCCCCCACCCCCAACCCTCGCCCCCCACCCCCTCACCCCAACCCCATCATCCTAACCCCTACCTCCCGCCGCAACTCCTCTTCCCCCACCTCTTTCCCCCTCTTTTATAAATGGAGGTTTTCTTTAGGACGTATTCTTGGTAATGAATGACATTTCAGACGTGCCTACGCACCGATGTAACAACTCCAGGCGAAACAAAGTTGACGATGTATTGTTGTGTCAGATTATTGATTTGTTTGATTATTAGTGTGATTTTGCTTGTTTGGTGGATTTTCGGCGACATTACTCACATAATTATTGCGCAAATGGAAGTGTATATTATCTTGGGATTATGTAAGGTGATAGGAATTGATAGCTCAAGTAGAACCAATTTATAAAGTTGTCCATTGAATTCACAGCCGTTGAAATCGAACAACGATTTTTTTTATAATGCTTCTGACATTGAGGTTCGCCTCACTAGAGGCTAAGCTTTACTCACAGAGTAACAGTAAATATTCATGTGGCGCAAAAGAAAACCTAATGATATATGTGCATAAATATGAAAGATGTAGATACATGTACATGATAATGTATCAGTTTGTGAATAGGTGTCATAGTTGTTATATCGAGTGAGTTTCTGCGTTCATGTGAATGTGCGGTGCTACGGTGTGGTTTTGCTTGATGATGGTCTTGTTACATGTTCGTTAATGATTGTTGACACTGGGCATTGTTGCAAAAGATACTTCGGTATATAAAAGATGAACGGCTTCAGAAAAAACGCTTTCAAACTTACTTTGCAGTCGGAATGAGAGAAAAGGACTTATACCGGTTGGTGTACGCTGGAGGTGATACGAACACAAATTTTGTTTGATTTTATCCCCTTATCATTAATGAAAATTATCACAACCAAGTAAACATTTTGTCAGTTTTCTTTTGGAGAGTTCTTTCGTTCCTGAAACGACAATATTTTTGAATTCCAGAATAATAAATAAAAACACTAGTACCGTGCAACATTGTGGTTTGGGCTTTTTTTTAAAATCTAGAATTTGGGTTCAGCACCGGCATTAAAATACGTTAACAGATCTTTGATTCCGATGTAAAACATGTCCACAAGTTGTGCTCAACTTTAACAAAAGCCACGATAAATTAAGTCCATACGAAACTGAGAAAGGGAGCAATACTTATTCTTGCTTACTGAGAAAACCTCAGCCGATTTCATTATTATCTACTGCTGGATGACACGCATCAGGATGCAAGGGAGGTAACTTCATCATTGAAAGTTTTGTGAACTAGTATTGCTTCCCCTGATCTACTGATAAGAGTTGCTTGCATCGATGCATGTGCTCTGCGTGTATTGGAAATGCTGACATTTTTCGTGAGTTGTCCGCAGCTTCATGCATTTGATATCACGAGACTGCACTGACATCAACTGCTATGAGATAATTTGATTCATTCATCTTTAATAAAAGATGCTGCTTGTACTTCAAATTTCTTGGACCCGAGCGTATCACCAACTTCCCCACACATGCAGAGACAAGCCCTTCGTCATTGATTACGTTTTGAGGATAAATACGAAGCCACTTTGAAAAAAAATCTTAACCCTCTCAGCCCGGACGTCGTAATGCAGCGACCTCCGGCTAGTTCACGGACTTTCGCATGATGCGACTTGGCCAGGGGGATGGAAATCTCTACTCAGCTCTTTTCATTTTGCAGAGTAGATTCAAGCTAAAGAAGTTACATGCTCTGCATACGTCGGTACAATGACCGGGAGTCGTCAAATCGACATTCATTCTGTTTACATGAGTGCGCTCAATATCTTAACTTTATTTTGATCCGCTGAAGCCTGTGGACTTGATAAAATTGGGTCGATAATCTTGACTGAGATAGCTACTGTACTTAGTTTTGCGTGATGTTATTTCGATGAAATCAACAAATAGAAGACATATTCTTGATGAAAATATCTGCCCGACATCCTTATTTTTTAATTTTTGGATCCGAGTGGGAATATGAATAAAATTCCGATTTTGGTGATCGAACTTCCCGATTAACGACTTCGGCAAAAAACAGGAAGAACATGAATTCCTCCGTATGCTGAAGAAGCATATTTGATGCCTGATTCTTGCATCACTTCGAACTGCACAAGCAGTTCGGGTGTTTAGCGTGAGATAATCGTTTTAACTTAGAGGGGTAAAAGTTTTAAACTCACATTGTTTTCACTCTATGCTACTATTCTCTTAATCGCAAGGGCTGTGGATTCTAGATATAAACGTTTTTAAGCCACTAAAAGACCCACACTTTTGTTCGATTTTGTCCAGACTATTCTACCCGCAACCACCCCGGCCTGCAATAACCGCCAGCCACTGCCCATGATAATCCAGGGAGGTAACTTCTCTTTAGAACCAAAACGCAATTGCTGGGTCAGCCGCACAAAACACACGAACACACCATACCTTACCAGCATGTAGCGTGAAAATAGTAACCCGTGGAAAACAGTAACCGGAAGTCATCGCAGAGTTATCTGCGAGGGACGTGCTTTATGCAATTTACCGCTCCTGCACCTGTTCTTCGCATGGAATATATTCCGACAAACGACGCATTAGTTGCTTTACGAGGTTTTGGTGCATTTGTGTAGTTTAACACATGATGTAGCGTTCAAAAAAGTTTTTCCCCGTGTAAAGCCGTCTCCCCTGCCGGAAATAATATGGGAGTCACCTCCCTGTAGTCTGTTTGTAGTCTGGTTTTATAAAACGCGACCGTTGACTGACTTGGCACGCCCGGGGAGTTATGCTAAGATCCGGCCGCGTAAATATATCTGCGTTTTGTGACAAACGTCTTGCTCGGCGGTACTGTACTCCATGCACCTTAACGGTGCGCGTGATTCGGGTGTAATCTTAAGCTAAACGACGTTCCGAATGTTTCCGACTTCGACCATTTCAGCAGCGCCAATAAACGTCGTTTAGCTTAAGATTACACCCGAATCACGCGCACCGTTAAGGTGCATGGAGTACAGTACCGCCGAGAAAGACGTTTGTCACAAAACGCAGATATATTTACGCGGCCGGATCTTAGCATAACTCCCCGGGCGTGCCAAGTCAGTCAGGCGGAGTGGCGGGTGCCGTCTCTTTTTAGAGTGGAATTCTCAGCACGTCCCTCGCAGATAACTCTGCGATGACTTCCGGTTACTGTTTTCCACGGGTTACTATTTTCCACGCTACCACACGCACACGACTCACTCCCCTCACTGACGTCGCTTCGCATCATTCCACCAAAGTACCGGTCATGCACTCTCCGATACAGCGACAGAAAGTCTTTCAGGATGTGTAATGTAATATTTTTTTTTCACTCTCTGTACCATTATTGCAGATGAAACGTTCGGTCTGAGTCGTGCATATTCAGGATGTTCTTCATTTTGAAGTTTTATTTCTCATGCCGAAGCTGCATCTCTCTTCTCCTCTCTCTCTCTCTCATCTCTCCTCGGTCTCCCTCACACAGGCTCTCTGCATTCTCATCTCGCATCATCGTCGTCGTCATCTCTCTCTCCTCTCTCGAGATCATCTTCCATTCCCTCTGTCTCGTCTCTCTCGCTCTCTCTCTCTTCTGTTGGTGTGGTCTGTCTGTCTGTCTGTCGTGTCTGTCTGTGTGTCTGTCTGTGTGACGCCTGCAGAGGGCTACTAGCGACGGCAATTTTCAATAGTCATGTCAGACCTGAAAGGGTTAATCCTAGACAACTGTGATTTTCTATCCTCTGCGTGGGATACAACTGCACTCGTTTTTAATAGCATTTCGTAAATTAAGAGTGAGGGCGTGCGAGGTAGGTGGAATGGGTGGACGAGAATGATTTGGGATAGATGTGTGGTGGGGGTGGGGAATCTATTGGGCCTCCGTGATAAAACATGCAATTTATCGTTCTTACCTGCTGTTTGTGCATTATGGTTTTTATTTAATTTTACTGAGTACTGATAGTATTGAAAAAGACATTTCTTGTTCTATTCGAATATTCTCAAGTATTTGAATTTCGACCGACAGCTACACACACGACAACGGAGTGAATGGATTTGACTGTCTACACCCTTTGGTCAAGTTGTATACGGTCACGTGACCTCGAATTGACTCCTATCATGCCTATTGCTAAGGGTTATACTTTCACTCCTGACCACATTTTGGACGTCCTAATCATCCTTTTTCAGGGTATACGGTTCACTGTAACCACCTTGACGTCCTAATCACTCCTTGTGCAAGGTGTTACTGTCACTGCCACATTGACGTTCCTATCATCCATTTGCAAGGCTGTATACTGTCACTGACAATTGACGCTCTTATCATCCTTTGCAAGTGTGTGTAAGGTCACTGACCAGCAGAAATCACTATTGCTGTTCGAGAAAGATAGCAATCCGACTTTGATTTACCACGTACACAGCCACACTACTCACTTACCAACTCACATACCCACACACACACATACCAACAATAACACGCGCACTCAACGCACACACACACACTATACACACATTGGCCACATGCAACACACACCACACACAAGCACCGTTCACATCGCACACAACACAACGTCACTCACACAGATATACACAGTCCACAGCTCATCCACACATGGCACACACTAGGCGCACACACATTCCTTGTGTACACTCACACACACCCCCACACACACCACACACACACACTCACACACACGCACACACACCCCCACACCCCACCCCCGACACACACACACAAACACACACACACACATATCCACACACACACTGCAACACAGCACACACCATCATACACACATCATGCACACACATACACNNNCTGCTACTGTTGTTGCTACTGCTACTGTTGTTGCTACTGCTACTGTTGTGGGTACTGCTACTGTTGTTGCTACTGCTACTGTTGTTGGTACCGCTACTGTTGTAGCTACTGCTGCTGTTGTGGGTACTGCTACTGTTGTTGCTACTGCTACTGTTGTTGGTACCGCTACTGTTGTTGGTACTGCTACTGTTGTTGGTACTGCTGCTGTTGTGGGTACTGCTACTGTTGTTGCTACTGCTACTGTTGTTGGTACCGCTACTGTTGTTGCTACTGCTGCTGTTGTTGCTACTGCTGCTGTTGTTGCTACTGCTGCTGTTGTTGCTACTGCTGCTGTTGTTGCTACTGCTACTATTGTTGCTACTGCTGCTGTTGTTGCTACTGCTACTGTTGTTGCTACTGCTACTGTTGTTGCTACTGCTGCTGTTGTTGCTACTGCTACTATTGTTGCTACTGCTGCTGTTGTTGGTACTGCTACTGTTGTTGCTACTGCTGCTGTTGTTGGTACTGCTACTGTTGTTGCTACTGCTGCTGTTGTTGGTACCGCTACTGTTGTTGCTACTGCTGCTGTTGTGGGTACTGCTACTGTTGTTGCTACTGCTGCTGTTGTGGGTACTGCTGCTGTTGTTGCTACTGCTGCTGTTGTGGGTACTGCTGCTGTTGTTGCTACTGCTGCTGTTGTTGCTACTTCTGCTGTTGTTGCTACTGCTGCTAACAGTGTCGCTTGTGCTCCTCCGGCTACCGCCGCAACCTCTACTCTTGCTGCTTCACAATCTCATTTCATTTATTCGCCGCCCTATTTTCATTCGGTTTCACGTTATTATCTGTTCATCATTTCATCATATTGTCCTAATTGCGGCGTTTGTTCAATGGTTACAAGCCTACACTGCAACTCGATAGGCTTAGATTGTTGCTGAACTTCTTCGATAACTTCATTTTGTTTTCAACGCCTTTCCCCTTGTGTTGGCAGAGGAGGCAGAGATGGAGGAACCGTGCGTAAACGGAAGACAGTTGACCCTTCCTTCACCACGTACTCATCCTGATGCGTTCCCTGACCCCCGCTTTCCAAAGGGTGATGCAGGTACGTACAATATCTATATACCTACCTAAGCTATCTGTTAGTTTCTGTCGGCGTCTCGCACACAAAAACGGGATCGATGATGCAAAACGATTCGCTGATCTGAGTCGCTGAAAGGCTTACCGAGTTATTTCCCTTGTCAAATGAGGCGCGATTGGGACTGCGTGTGTTATTAGTGTGTCTGTGTCCCAGACTGTCTTCGTCACTGCGTCGTTCCAGAAGTCTTGTCTGCCGCGTAGACCCTGGATTCCCTGTGGGTTAGAGGGTTAAACACATACACACAGACACACAGACACACATACACACATACACACACATATACACACACACGCACGCACGCACGCACGCACACACACGCACTCATACACACCCGCGCGCGCACGCGCACACAAATGCACGCACAAACGCATGCACACCCACACACAAGCAGACATACATGTACACGCACACACAGATTCACGCACACACACTCACACACAAAACATTCACACACACGCGCTCGCGCACACACGCACGCACGCGAACGCACGCACGCACGCACGCACTCACACACATACACTGATACCTAAATCCATACATAGAAACACTGACACACACATTCATACACACATACGCACGCACGCACGCGCACGCACGCACGCACGTGCACGCACGCACGCGCACGCACGCACGCGCGCGCTCGCGCGCTCACGCACAGACACATGCACACATGTACGGATGCAGACATTGCAAGCATGCACGCGCACAGGTGCAGATGGTTTTTTCCTTGGCAAATCTACAATGTACAGTGGACAGATCATGGTGACCTGGAATGCTCACATATCGACGGACGAATTTGGTGAATATTCTGGAATCATTTCAAAGCAGTGGCTTGGCTTTTCTTTTGAAAAAAGTATGTTTCTGAAAACTTTTTTTAGAGATAAGTTTTGCAGACTAACAGAAGAAGAAGAAGAAGAAGAAGAAGAAGAAGAAGAAGAAGAAGAAGAAGAAGAAGAAGAAGAAGAAGAAGAAGAAGAAGAAGAAGAGAAGAAGAAGAAGAAGAAGAAGAAGAAGAAGAAGAAGAAGAAGAAGAAGAAGAAGAAGAAGAAGAAGAAGAAGAAGAAGAAGAAGAAGAAGAAGAAGAAGAAGAAGAAGAAGAATAAGAAGAAGAAGAAGAGGAATGTCTGTCGTCCTGCATAGAAGAAATAAGGAGACAATACAAATTACCCTGAAATCAAAACAGGCCACTGATCAAAATCAAAGGAACATACATTTTTTTCGAGAGTCCAAATGCGTTGGAAGCCTTCAGCAAAAAGCAATGACTTGAAAAAAGTCCGGTCAGGAAATGGAATTGGAAATAAGAAAGATAATGCTGCGGAAAACATATTGCCTGGCTCTCATGCCATTCAAATGTGTCAACGACTTTCCCCGTCTCTAGGCTGGTACATTTGGCACGCATAACCGATTTTCCGTGACATGTCTAGACACTTCCATCAATTGTGCTTTGAACCGTCACGAACAAAAGTCAGCATGCACTATACAATGAAATACGTCACTACGTGATTACATCAGGGCGAATGTCAAACAGGACAAAACTAGATTTTTCGAGGACTGTTTTATTTATTTCCTTCTACAACTCCGAAGAAAATCGTGTTTACAAGAAATTGTATTTATGTTTTCAGTTTTATGTAAAGTTGCAGAAAATGACATGATGCGCAGCTCCCAGACAGCTTAGCTGAGCGTGAACTAAAAATATAAATGTTCCCGCAGCTGTTGTCATGGTTTGTCATGTGCAGTCAGTCACGTGTCTCCTGGGAGACAGTATTCATTCTGACGTAGGCGCAGTTGACATAGCGGCGGTGTGCCCAAGTTGTAGGAAGGAAATGCAACGGTAAAGGTGTGCTTTGTAAAGCGCCATATCCCCCCTGTCTGGGTCTGAAACCTCTGTATACTTTATCCCGCGGCATTTAACTACATTTGATTTCTTTCGGATAATTTTCTCTCTTTAGGTGATACTTTCTCTAGTATTTAATGGAATGCTAATGTTATCCATCGCAATATTTACATATCGGCTATCCATAAATCGATTGTGTACACCTGTTGTCATATAAATGTTATAAACGTGCCCCCTTTTCGTGACTTTGTTCTATCATACAATTGTTTTTAACTTGTCACCTTTTTAGATTTGTGTCATCAATTCTCGCTCTATCCTATTTTCCTCGTTTTCTGCTCTATTGTTACTTCTGTCAATGTCTTACTCATTTGCTTATTTCTTTTCCCGAACTATTTCCGGCCTCGTCTATTTGTCTCTTACATTTCCACTCTTCTTCTCCTTCGTCTGAATCTGTCCCACTTTCTTCGCTTACCCCCCTCCCCCTCTCCTCCCTTCCCCCTCCCCCCCCTCCCCCTCCCCTCCTCTTTGAAACATACAAACGCATACACGCACGCACGCACGCACGCGCACACACACACACACACACACACACACACACACACACACACACACACACACTAACACACACACATAAACAAACACACACACACACACACACACACACACACACACACACACACACACACACACACACACACACACACACACACACACACACACACACACACACACACACACACACACACTCACACTCACTTGCAGAAATGTCGTTTTTTTTCCATCTCTCTTTCATGTCCGTCATGTCTGTTTTTGTGTCAGCCGTGGCACCTCTGCGTGCATGCGCGCGCGTGTGGATAGGTGCGTGTCTGCCTCAGTGTATGTGTGCATGTGTGTGTGTGTGTGTGTGTGTGTGTGTGTGTCTGCGCGCGTGCGTGCACGCGTTTGTTTCTATACCTCTCTGTCTGCCTGTCTTTCTATCTGTCCGTGTGCCTCGCTTTCCTTCGTTCACGTGCCCATTCATTCCGCCCATTCTTCATCACCTCGTCACTTCAGTTTGTTCATTGACCCTTTTCGTCTTTCTCTGTGCAGACTGCCGCCTGCTGTGGGAGTTCATCCACCAGCTCTTGATGGACGCGGGCAAGTACCGGCAGTTTGTGTGCTGGGACAGTCAGGACGACCTGGTCTTTCGCATCGTTAACCCCACGGGACTGGCGGAGCTGTGGGGCTACCAGAAGAACCGCACCAACATGACGTACGAAAAGCTGTCCCGCGCACTGCGCTACTACTACAAGATGGACATCATCAAGAAGGTGCCAGGAAAGAGACTTACATACAAGTACGTTCTCTCTGAAGCATGACTAGTGCACTTCAGAAGCGCCCCATGAGAAATTCGCGGCACGTCGTTCGTTATGTCGGCTTCTGACAGTCACTGTTGTTCATAAAAGCTGTTGAAAAAAAACAACGGTGTGCTCAATGAATGACGGAAGTGTGGTTCATCTCGGTGCGTATAATTGATAAAGCGTAATGTTTACACAAAGCTAAAAATCATGTTGTGTGTTAGCAGATGTTGAGTAAGAAGGAGGAGGAGGAGGAGGAGGAGGAGGGAGGAGGAGGAGGAGGGAGGAGGAGGAGGGAGGAGGAGGAGGAGGAGGGAGGGGAGGAGGAGGAGGGGAAAACCCGCTGTGCTCTGAGGAAATGTAAAGTGATGGTAAGAAGCAACACAATTTGGCAAGTGTAGAAGAACGTTTTTTAAATATAAATTATCAACTTAGGCTGACCGTGCCCTATTTGCAAGAAAACTTGGTCGCACGCTTCTCTCTCTCTCTCTCTCTCTCTCTCTCTCTCTCTCTCCTCTCTCTCTCTCTCTCTCTCTCTCTCTCTCTCTCCTCTCTCTCTCTCTTCTCTCTCTCTCTCTCTCTCTCTCTCTCTCTCCCTCCCTCAATAACACCTAATGTCGCTCTTTCTCTTCGCCCAGATTCCTCCAGCACCCCAAGAACATTCGCAAGGGACAGAGGGGGGCCAGGCCCCACTCCAGCAAGTTCCAGGCCACCTCCAACTCGGGAGAGGGGCTCCACCCATCCCCTGGAACGCCAGAGTCCGTCCCTAGGGTGTCCACAGACGGGGCCAGCGGCTCTCCCAGCCCTCGACCACGTGACTACGACTTTCTCAAGTCTCGCAGTCTCTCGCCCCGAGACGAGAAGAACTTCTCGACGACAGTCTCTATGGCAACGGGCACCATGGTAACGCACCCGCTGGCCTCGGTGCCACGCCTCCCGGAGACTGGTCAGCGGTGCGTGACGTCAGAGCCTGAAGGGGGCATTGAAGAAAATGGTGACGCCACCTTTCAGGATCAACCTCAGGACCTGTCCATGAAGTCCCACAGGGGACCCTGGCCCCGCTACCTCCATTACCAGACCCTCTCCCACCCCGCCACCCCCGGACAGGAGAGCTCCGGAACGCTGACTCCGCCCCTTAGCAACGGGGGCGTGGCCTCTTCGGACTATCAGGACCGCACCGACACGAACTTGCTGTGTGAGATTAAGACAGAGCCGATGAGCTGACGGAAAACTGTGCTGCAACTTTTCCAACAGACGGGTCAGGGCGAGGAAACGGTGGGCAAACTTTTCCGCGTGGTGTGTTGTGACGAAGAAAAATAAAGTAGGACAATAATGAGCCAAATTATCCGGCTGTTTGGTCTGAAATGAACTGACGACTGTTGGGTGCCCAGAGAAATAATTCCTTCCTCCAAATTCCAAGTCAATTGTCTGTGGTTGGTCGGAAGAACTGAATGGTTGTAGAAAGAATTTTGAAAACCCTGTGATCCAGGGTTGAGTTTTCACCGTGTGCCTGAAGTAGAAACAGAAAGAGCGGGGCTGCGCAGAAAATCAAATCAACAGCGTCAAAATGGACCGTTTTGAAATTGGCTTGATCATGTTTCCTCTGTATTTTTGTGCGTCCTCTCAGAAGCATTGCGATGATAAGGCGCGTTTTGCGTGAGATAAGGCAGATTGCGTATGAGATGTTATGCTGTTCAAAACTGTACAGTGAAGCGTAGGCTACGGCTGTCGTTGTTTGAAGTCGCCGAAGTTTGACAGGATGAAGAAAAGAGGCACATTTGCTTTCGAGCGTGTTTGTTCTCGCTGCCTTATTATTTTCTCTCTATCTCTATCTCGCCGTCCATTGCCTGTCTGTCATGCAGTGCCACAATTGTAAACGAACACTGATCGCTGAGCCTTTCGTTTATCATAATAAGTTTTCCCCATATTTGAAGACATTCCTGGTAGTCATGATCCACCCCATCCTGCTCACTGATCTTTCCCCTGTATCAACTGTCTGGGGCAACTTTGATGCTTTCGCTCCTTTTCTTCGTTCGCTTTACCACAGTGTTTGTATCACGTCTTGATTATTTATCACAGAGACATGTAGCTGGAGAAAGAGAACTGTTGAAGTATCCGCCACTGACTTTTATTTGCTGAACATCATCATTGTTGTTTCTTAAGCCATTTTTTCCATTGCATAACTTGTTTACCTTATTCCGTTTTGTTGAGAACTTTTCTATTGTTCTCTCGTTGCGTCAAATAGAAATACGTATGGTTTACACTTTTACATATGAAAATACTATCAGCCTCATAATTGCTCTGTTCACATTACTTTTCAGTCGTTTATGATGCAAGTATTCGTTTTCTGTTGTTATCGAACTTGAACGTATCTTGAGAGCTGTCGAGGGTTTGTAATGTAGTATTGGTTTTTTAATTAAGCAGTAAATTTTATAACGCTACGTATAGAGCGGACATGTGTTACATGTATAGATTCTCGTGAAATTTTTCACTGAGTTGCCATTATTATGTGTCTCTATTTATCAAACTGACAGCACACATGCTCTTGGTTTGTGATTTTCTCGACATATTTCGTCCAGAAAACAATTTCTGGCAATAAAAAAATTAAGGCACTTTATAAGGACATTTTGTAATAAGTCTTCGCATAATATCCATAAGGTCTTCGCTGTTAGCAGGGATTATCGAACAATAATATATGAAAATTTTAACTTTTAGCATAATAATGCCATAATTCTTATTCATGACTTGTTATTATATTGCTGCTACTGCAGCGTGTTCATCTGACACGATATCTCATAACTCGGACACATCGATAGCGTTGCATTCGCATCATGAAGTATGAAGTCACAATGTTGAAAATGATATTCCAACGAGGGGACTGAAGTGTTAACAGTGAAGTAATTCAACAGAATGGCATTCCTGTTGGTTTTGTTGACGTTATCTAACCAACACATATACATGTACATATATGTTCGTGGGCCTGTTCTTCGAGGCCAAAGATTGTAAGTAATCTTGCTCAAACTGGTCCTAAGAACTTTTAAAAATAGATTATTCTAAAAGATACATATCTCAGGATAGCTTTTACGATCTCACATAATGCAAATCCAGTTCTACGAAGAAATATTTGAACTGCGCTTGTTTGATTTTGCATAGTTGGCATCTGTCAGTCACAATCGCAATCCCCCATCCCCTTACTCACCCACTCCACCCCCTCACCCCCACACCCCCACCCCCAACCCCTCACCCCCACCCCCTCACCCCAACCCCTCATCCCTAACCCCCTACCCTCCCCACCAACTCCTCTTCCCCACCTCTTTCCCCCTCTTTAATAAAGGAGGTTTTCTTTAGACGTATTCTTGGTAAAGAATGATCATTTAAAGACGGCCTACAAAACGATGTAAAAACTCGCAGGCGAAAAAAATTGACGATGTATTGTTTGTGTCAGAATGATTTATTTGTGTGATTATTGTGTGATTTTGCTTGTTTGTGTGTGTATTTTCGGCGACATTACATCACATAATTAATTGCAAATGGAAGTGGATGAGTACGATGGAATTATGATAGGGTGATAGGGATTGATGCTCAAGAGACCCATTTATAAAGTTGTCCATTGAATTCACACCGGTGAATCGAACAACGATTTTTATAAGGCTTTGATTGAGGTTAGCCTCACATAGAAACATCACGCTTACTCACAGAGAGAAAAGTAAATATTCATGTGGCGCAAGAAAGAAAACTAATGATATATGTGCATAAATATGAAAGATGTAGATACATGTACATGATTATGTATCAGTTGTGAATATGTGTACATAGTTGTATTAGTCGAGTGAAGTTTCCTGCGTTCATGTGAATGTGCGGTGCACGTTGTGTGGTTTTGCTTGATGATGGTCTTGTTACATGTTCGTTGATATTGTTGACAATGTCACTGTTGCAAAGATACATGACGGTATAAATAAAGATGAACTGCTTCAGGAAAAAACGCTTTCAAAACTTACTTTGCAGTCGTAATGAAAGAAAAGACTTATACCGGGTGGTGTACGCGTGAGGTGATACGAACACAAATGTTTATTTGATTTTACAACTTATCATTAATGAAAATTATCCAACAAAGTAAACATATTTGTCAGTTTCTTTGAAGAGTTCTTTCGTTCCTGAAACGACAATATTTTTGAATTCCAAAATAAATAAATAAAAACACAAACCGATGCAAACATTGTGGTTGGGCGTTTTTAAAATCTAGAATTATTGAGGTCAAGCACGGAAGTAAAATAAGTTAACCAAGATCTTGCTTCCGATGTAAAACATGCACACAAGTGTGCTCACTTTAACAAAAGCCAAGATAAATTAAGTCCATACGAAACTGAGAAAGGGAGCAATACTTATTCTTGCTTACTGAGAAAACCTCAGCCGATTTCATTATTATCTACTGCTGGATGACACGCATCAGGATGCAAGGGAGGTAACTTCATCATTGAAAGTTTTGTGAACTAGTATTGCTTCCCCTGATCTACTGATAAGAGTTGCTTGCATCGATGCCATGCTCTGCGTGTATTGGAAATGCTGAATATTGTTTCGTGAGTGAGTTGGTCCGCAGCTCAGCTCTGCAGGCATTTGAATATTCACGAGATCCGCACTGACAAAGCAAACTGACATCAACTGCTATGAGATAATTTGATTCATTCATCTTTGATAAAAGATGCTGCTTGTACTTCAAATCTCTTGGACCCGAGCGTATCACCAACTTCCCCACACAGGCAGAGACGAGCCCTTCGTCATTGATTACGTTTTGAGGATAAATACGAAGCCACTTAAAAAAAAATATTAACCCTCTCAGCCCGGACGTCGTAATGCAGCGACCTCCGGCTAGTCCACGGACTTCGCAGGATTGCGACTTGTGGTCCAGGGGGAGGGAATCTCTCTCAGCTCTTCAGTTTTGAAGAGTAGATTAAAATTACAGAAGTCACATGCTCTGGAAACGTCGGTACACCGTGTAGTCGAAACTCGACATTCATTGCTGTTTACATGCGTGCTGATATCTTAACTTATTTTGATCCGCTGAAGCCTGTGCTTGATAAAGAGTGTCCGATAATCTGGAACCTGAGATAAGCTACTATACTTATGTTTTGCGTGGATTATTTCGAATAAATCAACAAAGAAATACATATTCTGATGAAAATTATCTGCACGACGATCTTTATTTTTTAATTTTGGATCCGGAGTGGGAAGATGAAGAAAATTCCGAATTTGATGATCGAACTTCCTGGATTACGACGTCGACAACAAAACATGAAGAACACGAATCCTCCGATGCTGAAGAAGCATATTTGATGCCTGAGTCTTCATCACTACGAACTGCACAAGCATCGGGTGTTTATCGACAGAGAAAATCAGCACTGGTTTTAACTTAGAGGGGTAAAAAAGTTTTAAAATCATCACATTGTTTTCACTCTCTGCTACTATTCTCTTAATCGCAAGGGCATGTGGATTCTAGATGACAACTTTTTAAGCCACTAAAAGGCCACACTTTTGTTCATTTTGTCAGACTTTCACCCGCAACCACTCGGCCTGCAAAAACCGCCAACTGCCATGATAATCCAGGGAGGTAACTCTCTTTAAACCTAACGCAATTGCTGTGGTCCGCGCACAAACACACAAACACACACATACACTTTACCACGCACTGTAGCGTGGAAAATAGTAACCCGTGGAAAACAGTAACCGGAAGTCATCGCAGAGTTATCTGCGAGGGACGTGCTTTATGCAATTTACCGCTCCTGCACCTGTTCTTCGCATGGAATATATTCCAACAAACGACGCATTAGTTGCTTTACGAGGTTTTGGTGCATTTGTGTAGTTTAACACATGATGTAGCGTTCAAAAAAGTTTGTCCCCGTGTAAAGCCGTCTCCCCTGCCGGAAATAATATGGGAGTCACCTCCCTGTAGTCTGTTTGTAGTCTGGTTTTATAAAACGCGACCGTTGACTGACTTGGCACGCCCGGGGAGTTATGCTAAGATCCGGCCGCGTAAATATATCTGCGTTTTGTGACAAACGTCTTGCTCGGCGGTACTGTACTCCATGCACCTTTAACGGTGCGCGTGATTCGGGAGTAATCTTAAGCTAAACGACGTTTCCGAATGTTTCCGACTTCGACCATTTCAGCAGCGCCAATAAACGTCGTTTAGCTTAAGATTACACCCGAATCACGCGCACCGTTAAGGTGCATGGAGTACAGTACCGCCGAGAAAGACGTTTGTCACAAAACGCAGATATATTTACGCGGCCGGATCTTAGCATAACTCCCCGGGCGT
>JAWQFJ010002374.1:140000-142500 GCA_034096865.1 Theodoxus fluviatilis
TAAATTCAATGTTGAATATGACTGTATGCTTTGTTTCCCGGGGAGATAGGTATTTCTAGTTTAAAAACAGGGAGGAAGACACCAACAGTCAGCTGTCATAATGAGGTATGAAAACTTAAATAATGTTCTCAGTTTCCAGGTTGTCACCGCTATGAGTTAGATTTCAGACATCATATCTCTGTGCTCTGAAGTTTGATTTCCAAGAAACTTGTCATATTTGGTTCATATAGCCTGCTTCATGGGAGGACCCATAATCAAAACTGTATCTTCCTGTATGTCAAAACTACATGATCTTGAATATGTGATTAGGGACTCAATTCATATTACTTCAGATGTAAAAGTGTGTTATATGAAAAACTCAAGAGTAGTTGTCTGTATTTTGGGTCAGGCCATATGTTTTGTTCTTCTGTGCAAGATTACTAGTTTCTACCAGTAACTCCCTTTCTTTTATTCTGTAAAACTGACCCAAATCTGTTGTATCGGCAGCCATATTAGAAAGCTACGTAGCATACTTTACGCAAACACATCACAGGTAGACAGCACTTTATAAGTACAACCTGTTTTGTGAGAAAATTGGATAAAAAAACTCAACTGACAAAAAAACGTTGGCCACTGGGTACCACCACTACCTGAACACAAGGCTCATGCATTGCGCCGTGGACTCGGTGCCTACGGTTACTGTGCAACGAAAGGATCACATGAAGCAAGAAAAGACAAAAAAGAAGAAAGAAACGTGCAACGCTGGCATGACAGACACATCTTTCATCTCTCACTGTATCATCAATTACTGGCATTACTATCTCACACAGGGGTCTTCCAAAAGGGAAGGAAAAGTCACTTTACTCTGTCAGAGCGCTGAGGAAGCCGGGCGGAAGCCCTGCGAAAGCTACGCGTGAGTGGTGTATATCTTCTCCTTGTTGAGTGCAGTGTATACATTATCAGGAAAGAAAATAGTTTTCATTCACTAATCACTGCGTTTGTTTCTGAGATGCTATTTTTTCCTCCTTGAAGATTTAAACAAAAAAGTTTGCGCGAATGAATAAATTGAAATCTTTTCTGTCGTTTATGAATCCATTTGAATATTCAATTAGTGCATGTGAATTATTTTATGTGTAGATATGAGCAAAACAGAAATGGGAGGACATTTTTGCAAAGGGTGTTGATCGTTCTCCATGGGGACTCTCTGTCAACAGTTGAGGGCACACTTACTTGTTGGGAAAGGGTGAGGCACACGTGGCATAACACAGCAGCAACAGCAGGATGATTGCAAGGCAGGCCAGTAGTGTTCCTGAGATTTTGGGTAGGATCTCCATGTCCACAACCGCTTGCTCTGCGGGGATGCAGATCACAGTAATGGGGATTGATTATGTGCGAGGCTCAGTGCCGTGGTTCAATCCTTGGGAAGGGAGAAATCTGGATTATTTCTTGCTGTTTTCCAATTGGCGGCTACCCTGTGTCATTACTATGTGTTGTAACCCTGTGTGCGCGTGAATGAGTATGAATGTATACGGTGAATATCTATGATGCACCATTTCCTCTTTGTGACTGTGAGAGTGTTGATTCAACGTCTGTAACGAGCCAAAACCCAAACATTCGTCCTAAAAGGAGCTTCTTGAACCTTCCATTGTGTTTACTACATAGCAATAAGTTTACTGTTGTAGAAGAACCGGGCACAACATGCGCACCAGGATGCTATCTACATGACTGCAGTTTTTGATTCATTACACTCTGCAACACTTGCATACCCATTGCAGCTCCGGGTCCCTTTTCGTCTGAGTCATGAACTTTAGCCGTGTACCTAAAGCCGCTTGTGGTAATGCTTTCATCTGCTACCTCTGCAGGTCCGTGTCACTTTCTACCTACATCCCAGTGAAACTCCCATAGTTCTTACATTTCCTGTGAAACGCAGAAATCATTCACTCATGACTGTGTCACCAACTTTCTTTTTTTAATGTTCATTTCAGCTCCCTCAATTTCAGTATGACTCTTCTAAATTTGATGTGTTTCTGTCCTGGCTCCTCTTGTCTGCAGTCTCTTTCTCTCTCTCTCTCTCTCTCTCTCTCTCTCTCTCTCTCTCTCTATCTATCTATCTATCTATCTATCTAATCTATCTAATCTATCTAATCTATCTAATCTATCTAATCTATCTAATCTATCTAATCTATCTAATCTATCTAATCTATCTAATCTTACTAACATATCTATCTAATCTATCTATCTACTCTATCTATCTAATCTATTTTATCTAACGTATCAATCTTATCTTACCTATCTATCCAATCTATCTTATCTATCTAATCTATCTTATCTATCTTATCTATATATCTTATCGTCTATCTTATCTACCTTATCATCTAACTTATCTATCTTTTCATCTATCTTACCAACTTATCTCTTATCTATCTTATCTAATCTATCTTATCTATCTTATCTATCTATCTCTCCTCTCTCTCGTCAGTTTCTCTTTTTTAAATTTTCTCCTCCTACTCATTTTCACTTC
>JAWQFJ010002374.1:147500-150000 GCA_034096865.1 Theodoxus fluviatilis
GCAGAGGTCATGTGCAGGTGACTTCCTGCGGGTACACTGCTCGATTGCCAAACGGGTTTTAGGAATGAAATTGTCCGTGACCAACTCTGACACCAAACAAAGTCCATGATGACCTTTTGATACAAAAAAGGAAATAAACTGACCGATTACCAAACGAATTTTACGAATGAGACTGTCCATGACCATCTCCTGATACAAAAATGGACGCTCGATTATCAAACAATAAGTTGTTGTTTGGATTTCAACTATCCATGACGTGTGAAAAGTCGTATTCTTCTTTTATACTACTTTGCACGAGAAAAAAACTTTTTACACTACGTTCGCGTGCACGAGAGTGAAATTTGTCAAAACACTCAAAACTTACCGTGCGTATGTTTAGATATCGATTTCACTGTGCAAATCCAATGCAAAAGAAATATGAGAATTTCATAACAACAGTGGGGCTGCGCTCATTCTTTTCGTGACTTCCTTGACCTTGTGCCACTGCTTTCAAGAGAGTCACACAAGAATACATGGCTGATAAACCAATCCAAGAAAATATGTTTCATTGTCAAATTATAAGATTGTAAGTTATAAGGTGTATATTGTATATAGTGCGTACGTCCAAAAATACGAGATCGTCGTTGAAGTTGTAATTTATTTTTCAAAAATTAAAGTTGATATCGAGCGCATAAATCTTATCATGAAACCAAAAGAAACAACGATACAATGGAACGAATTGCAATACTATGCCACACCACAACACCACACCACACCACACCACACCACACCACACCACACCACACCACACCACACCACACCACACCACACCACACCACACCACACCGCACCACACCACACCACACCGCACCACACCACACCACACCACACCACACCACACCGCACCGCACCACACCACACCACACCACACCGCACCGTAATGTACCGCACCGTACAGTACCGTACCGTCCCATATCATACCTGCAATGCAATGCAATACAATACAATGCAGTACGTAACACATGTTTCACTATTTAAAAAGCTCATTGTCACACAGACCATCATAACATGATACACAGAAACAACACTGTCTCGAAATGAAATGGTGACTACAAGATAAAACAATGATGAAGTCAATACAGATACAAACGAATTGTGGAACTGAGACAGATTGATCACTTGTTTGCCCATATAGACTCTGAGGAATACTCATTGAGAAGCACTGTGCCCATGAACTACGCACTTACATAACGGGTTGTATGGCTCACTTGCCAGGGGTACCATCACATATTTTTCATGACCTCAATGCAAAGGGTTCATTCTGCATGTATATGTGTACATATGTACGTAGTTGTGCATGAGTGTGTTCGTTTCCCACATGCGTCACTGTGCATAATAATTGAACAATAATTGCGCAAGTGCACATGTATTTGTATATTCGAACAAGCAGGTCTGCTTTTTAAACCATTGTGGCCTATCACCTGTGTTATTTGCATATACGCATTTGCTTGTGGCGGTATTTGTTAGAGACTCTTAAGGGCTTTTGTGCGACCGGTGTATACATGTATGACGTGGAGTGTTACGGGCTTTTGTGCGACCGGTATATACATGTATGACGTGGAGTGTTACGGGCTTTTGTGCGACCGGTATATACATGTATGACTTGGAGTGTTACGGGCTTTTGTGCGACCGGTATATACATGTATGACGTGGAGTGTTACGGGCTTTTGTGCGACCGGTATATACATGCATGACGTGGACTAATGTAGGGCGCCGCTTTGCTCTTTGACGTTTGCAGCGGCAGTTTTTTTTACGTCTTGCCATGAAAGTATCTCCAACCTTATCCGAAGGAGGCAGGATCTGGACGCGCTATAAGATGCGTATGTTGCCTTACATATATCTGTACATTGAATAGTGGTATTTGAACTGTCCGTCCCCTTCCATCGATTCAATGTCTCCACTCTTTAATTTCTATTCGCCTAAAGTAACTCTGTTTGTGATTGCGCTCACAACAACAATACTGTTTCAATATTTCTTTCATACGTTCGTGTTGTCACTAAAAGCACATCTTGCACTGTTTGGTTTCACGTCTAATCGATTCTGAACAGCCTGCGAAACCGATTTATAAGAAAATATAATTTACGCTGTGACACAACTACGAGGGGCAAAAACATAGCACGTTCTGTTGTAACAAAACTTGGTTTCCCATCCAATGATTCCTTTAGACAAAACCAAAGCCACCCGAAGGCAATAAGAGTCCTCTATCGACCTGGTTGAACATTTACTCATCGCTGGAGCTCAGTGGCAGAGCGGTTAGAGCGCTTGACCTGCAGTCGCTTGCGATTAGCGGGTGCGGTGTTCGAATCTGCGCGGATTCTAGAGTTGTATCCTTGAGCAAAGTGCTGTACTCACATTGCCTCTTCCCATCCAGGAGTAAACGGGTACCTGTGATGCAGCTGGAAAGTTGTAAAAGCTAACTTTGGCGCGTACATCCGCAGCCTGGTTGCATGCTCTCCGTGGA
>JAWQFJ010002374.1:155000-160000 GCA_034096865.1 Theodoxus fluviatilis
ACTACTACTACTACTACTACTAGTACTACTACTACTACTACTACTACTACTACTACTACTACTACTACTACCACTTCTACTACTACTACTACTACTACTACTACTACTACTACTAACTACTACTACTACTACTACTACAACTTCTACTACTACTACTACTACTACTACAACTACTACTACTACTACTACTACTACTACTACTACTACTACTACTACTACTACTACTACTACTACTGCTACTGCTGCTGCTGCTACTACTACTATGACGACGACAACGATGACGACAACAACAACTACTATTACCAACACTATTACCACCACTACTACCACTACTACCACCACTACTACTACTACTACTACTACTACTACTACTACTTCTACTACTACTACTACCACTTCTACTACTACCACTACTACTACTACTACTACTACTACTACTACTACTACCACTTCTACTACTACCACTACTACTACTACTACTACTACTACTACTACTACTACTACTACTACTACTACTACTACCACTTCTACTACCACTTCTACTACTACTACTACTACTACTACTACTACTACTACTACTACCACTTCTACTACTACCACTTCTACTACTACTACTACTACTACTACTACTACTACTACTACTACTACTACTACTACTACTACTACTGCTGCTGCTGCTACTACTACTATGTCTCTTACGACGACGACGACGACAACAACAACTACTACTACCACTACTACCACTACTACGACTACTACTAATACTACTACTACTACTACTACTACTACTACTACTACTACTACCACTACTACCACCACTACTACCACCACTACTACTACTACTACTACTACTACTACTACTACCACCACCACACTACCACTACTACTACCACCACCACTACTATCACCACTACCACTACTACTACTACTACTACTACTACTACTACTATTACTACTACTGCTACCACCACCACTACTACTACTACTACTACCACCACCACCACCACCACTACTACTACTACCACCACCACCACCACTACTACTACTACTACCACTATTACTACTTCTACTACTACTACTACTACAACCATTACTACTACTACTACTACTACTACTACTACTACTACTCCTACTACGACAATAACAACAACAGCTACTACTACTACTACTACTACTACTACTACTACTACTACTACTACTACTACTACTACTACTACCACCGCCACCACTACTACCTTTACCAGCACCACCATCACTACTACAACTACTACTACTACTACCACCACCACCATTACTACTCCCACCAACACCACCAGCACTGCTACTGCTACCACCACCACCATTTCTACCTCCACCAGCCCCACCAGAAACTGCTACTACTACCATTACTACCACCATTACTACCCCACCAGCACCACCAGCACTGCTACTACTACCACCACCATTTACTACCCCACCAGCACCACCAACACTACTACTACTACCACCACCACCATTACTACT
Organism: Theodoxus fluviatilis; assembly: GCA_034096865.1. Classification (NCBI taxonomy): domain Eukaryota; kingdom Metazoa; phylum Mollusca; class Gastropoda; order Cycloneritida; family Neritidae; genus Theodoxus; species Theodoxus fluviatilis. The sequence goes on from JAWQFJ010002374.1 coordinate 156,504, forward strand.
CCCACCAACACCACCAGCACTGCTACTGCTACCACCACCACCATTTCTACCTCCACCAGCACCACCAGCACTGCTACTACTACTACTACTACTACTACTACTACCATCACCATTACTACCCCCACCAGCACCACCAGCACTGCTACTGCTACCCCCACCACCATTTCTACCTCCACCAGCACCACCAGCACTGCTACTACTACTATTACTACCACCATTACTACCGGCACCACCGTCACTGCTGTCACCATCACTGCCATTCTATGCACAGAGGCACGCCTCTCACCCTGCTCCCTTCTGAGCACGGCACTTGTGCCAGGCCACCAGAGCCGCCACGCCGGCAGCGGTGACGCCCAGGGTGACGCAGCAGATGACGGTGGCGATGGTTCCCACACTGGGCCCCGTCTGGCTCGCAGTGGCCTCCGTGGTCTCCGTGGGGCGCTCCGGCCTCGCTCGTGAACATGAATAATGAATGAATGAAAGCATACTTAATGAATGCATACTTAATGAATGCATGAATGAATGTAACAAACGAACAAACGAATGAACGTACGAGATGAATGAATGCATTAATGAACGCATAATGAATGAATGTATAAATGAATGAATGAACGACTGGGTGGATGGATGGGTGTATGAATGAATGAATGTATAAATAAATGAACGAATAAACAAATGAAAGAATAAACGAATGAATGAATGCTTGAATGACTGCATGAATGAATGAACGGATAGATGATGGGAGAATGAATGAATAAATGAATAAATGAACGAACGAACGAACAAATGAAGGAATAAATGAATGAATGCATATATGAATGAATGCTTGAATGAATGAATGAATGAATGAATGAATGAATGAATGAATGAATGAATGAATAAATGAATAATGAATGAATGAATGAATGAATGAATGAATGAATGAATGAATGAATGAATGAATGAATGAATGAATGATGAATGAATGAATGAATGAATGAATGAATGAATGAATGAATGAATGAATGAATGAATGAATGAATGAATGAATGAATGAATGAATGAATGAAAAAATGAATGAATGCATGAATGCATGAATGAATGAATGGATGGATGAAAGAATGAATGGGGCTTTACAGCCTATAGGCGTTTGCAGGCTACGAAACGACCAGAGCTGGTTAGAGTAGGAACACGTCGAGTGTCGATTTCCATTGTTCCTTGCTCTTGAAGAATCGTCAGGCGGTTCTTAACACTCCGTCCACAAGCTAAGTCTGGAGGGATCGGCAGACCGGAGGCGCGTTTTGCTTTCAAAGGCAAAAGACAGTTTTCAGAGAGGAGCGCTCACGGTGAGCGCCCGAGTGGACGGGTTCAACAAGGATTAGTGACGTTTTACCCAGTGGCAGAGGTCAACTTCCTGTCAAGGTCGCGCAGCAGCTCGAGCGCCTCAGAAGGCTGCTTCACACTAGAGTGCGCCACTTGCTGTGCCTAACAACGATCAAACTACAGAACTCGTAGCCGCATTTGATTGGCTCATACTAAACAGAACTATAATTATAGAAGTCACTCCACGGACTTGCATGCTAAACATGCTTCGAACCATGGAGTTTATATACCATGGAAGTGGCAAACGTGCCGATTGCTGTCAAATTTCGAAGAAATAAATGTTTTCGTGCTCTCATCACCGTGGCAGAGTGGATTCTATGTCTTGGTTTGATATATGTGGTAAACGTCGGCATGTATACCCATGAGTGTAACAATTTAGCAGACGACACACGTTTAGGGATTCCCTTGACCTTCCTCTATGACTGGTGATGGCTATCTCCCTTTTGTTATTAATGGATTTTCGTTCCTAATGCTTTTATGAAGTTGTCTATTCGATCAAGAGGGATATAAATGAATGTGAAATTATTTAGGGGATTCGTGTATCCAAAGAGGGCCTCCAAAACCCTCTACTTTTAATGGTAACGTGTTTTTAAAATAATTAAAGAAACCGACCAATTGAAACTCCTGAGCCTGCTACATCATAGCAGAGATGAAGCAGACTGCAACGGAACGTAGGGTACGGCAAGCCGCATGGGAGATAACTCTAATACTGAATTTACGAGATTGACACTGGAAACTGGGGTGGATTAAAAAAATTTAAATGAGCGATTTCAGCGAACTATTCACTTGACAAACAAATAGTTATTGATAAATTGATACTGTGTTCTTGCTACAGTTTCTTTGATTAGGCCTCAGTATTCCAAAACTTCATCGTTTTCCATTCGAATCGAACAAGAAAAATGGCGACCAGCGTTTTATCCAAAGAACCTCGCGACTGCTGACGTCACGTCCGAAGATGCCGAAAGCTCCCGAAGTCAGGGTCCCTATAAACGCGCGTTTAAAAAAAAATATGCAGGTGAAGCGAGAAAAAAATGGCGGTTTGTGCGCTGATCTAAAAGGATCGTGGTGATTCCGGAGCGCATTCTGGAAACATATTGCACACTTCCAACTAGAAGGTCGTTCAAAATGCCAAGCGATCTCAACCGTCCATCATGTTAACAATACCTTCCAAAAGGTATTGCGCCTCTGCCGATCCTTCCGAAGCTGTTTGTGAGAGGAGTGTACGCCCGGATAAGAGCCGACTGTAAGGAGCCGTGGTGGGTGTATGTTAACGCCCGACCCACACGGGGACTGTGCAAATAAGAGAAAGAAAAACCATGCCAGTATTGCGTACATTGACTATTTCCAAGTGAACCGCTCTGTTGTGTAGTGACTGGCAGAGCAGAGGACCGGGCCACCTAGAGGACAAGCAGTGTCCGTGCGCTTCCTGCCTGCACAGCAACTGCGGGCAGCTCAGCTTGAGGAACTCAGAGTACCTGTAAGTGTAATAGTGTCTCTGTCTGTATGTCCGCCCGTTTGTCCGTCCGTTCATTCGTTTGTCTGTGTGTGTGTGTGAGTGTGTGTGTGTGTGTGTGCGTGCGCGCCCGCGTCTGTCTGTCTGCCTGCCTTCTTGCCTGCCTGCCTGCCTGCCTGCCTGCCTGCCTGCCAGTCAGTCAGTCAGTCAGTCAGTCAGTCAGTCAGTCAGTCAGTCTGTCTGTCTGTCTGTCTGTCTGTCTGTCTGTCTGTCTGTCTGTCTGTCTGTCTGTCTGTCTGTCTGTCTGTCTGCCTGTCTGTCTGTCTGTCTGTCTCTCTGTCTGCCTGCCTGCTTTCGTGTGTGTATGTATGTGTGTGTGTGTATATTTGTGTGTTATGTGTGATTGTGTGTGTCGCGCGCGCCTGTGTTTGTGGGCTGGAGTGTGTGTGTGTGTGTGTGTGTGTGTGTGTGTGTGCGCGCGCGCGCGATTGTATGTGTGTATGTGTGTATGTGTGTGTGTGTGTCTGCGTGCGTGTGTGTGTGTGTTTGAGTGTGTTTGTATGTATGTGTCTGTCTATCTGCGTGTGTTTCAATTCGATCGTCCAGCTGTGTCTCTGTCCGCGTCATTTTGCCTGTCTGTGCGTCTATGAGTGTGTGTGTCCTTCTGCCTGTGCAACTGTCT
>JAWQFJ010002375.1:3711-11211 GCA_034096865.1 Theodoxus fluviatilis
GGAACTGCTAATGCCGATTGGTGCAGGTCAGCATACGACATTTTGTACAGGGATTATGGGAACTGCTAATGCCGATTGGTGCAGGTCAGCATACGACATTTTGTACAGGGATTATGGGAACTGCTAATGCCGATTGGTGCAGGTCAGCATACGACATTTGATGCTCATTTCAGTCATTTGGTACCTTCACTTCCACAGAAGAAACTGGTGGCTGATTGTGAAAGGAGGAACCAGGAGAGACTTGCGGAGATGACTCAGGAACTGACCAACTCCTGTGCTGTGGAAAAACGAGACCTCATCCAGAAACACGAGTCGGAGAAAAACCTCATGGACATGAAGTTTGCTGAGGAAAAGAAGAAGATATTAGAGAGGTTGGTATGGGGTGATAAGTAGCTAATGCAATATGAAGATAATAGAGAGGTTGGTATGGGGGGATAAGTAGCTAATGCAATATGAAGATAATAGAGAGGTTGGTATGGGGTGATAAGTAGCTAATGCAATAAGAAGATAATAGAGAGGTTGGTATGGGGTGATAAGTAGCTAATCGCTGCTAATGCAATATGAAGATATTAGAGAGGTTGGTATGGGGTGATAAGTAGCTAATGCAATATGAAGATAATAGAGAGGTTGGTATGGGGTGATAAGTAGCTAATGCAATATGAAGATATTAGAGAGGTTGGTATGGGGTGATAAGTAGCTAATGCAATAAGAAGATAATAGAGAGGTTGGTATGGGGTGATAAGTAGCTAATGCAATATGAAGATAATAGAGAGGTTGGTATGGGGTGATAAGTAGCTAATGCAATATGAAGATAATAGAGAGGTTGGTATGGGGTGATAAGTAGCTAATGCAATATGAAGATAATAGAGAGGTTGGTATGAGGTGATAAGTAGCTAATGCAATAAGAAGATAATAGAGAGGTTGGTATGGGGTGATAAGTAGCTAATGCAATATGAAGATATTAGAGAGGTTGGTATGGGGTGGTAAGTAGCTAATGCAATATGAAGATAATAGAGAGGTTGGTATGGGGGGATAAGTAGCTAATGCAATGTGAAGATAATAGAGAGGTTGGTATGGGGTGATAAGTAGCTAATGCAATATGAAGATATTAGAGAGGTTGGTATGGGGTGATAAGTAGCTAATGCAATATGAAGATAATAGAGAGGTTGGTATGGGGTGATAAGTAGCTAATGCAATATGAAGATATTAGAGAGGTTGGTATGGGGTGGTAAGTAGCTAATGCAATATGAAGATAATAGAGAGGTTGGTATGGGGTGATAAGTAGCTAATGCAATATGAAGATAATAGAGAGGTTGGTATGGGGTGATAAGTAGCTAATGCAATATGAAGATATTAGAGAGGTTGGTATGGGGTGGTAAGTAGCTAATGCAATATGAAATCATCTGTGAATAAGAAATTGCGGTCCAGATTGTTATGAGTCGATGTATACAGGTGTTTATTATTATTATTATGAAATAAGAAACGCGTTTTTGAACAGGTTGCTTTCTTTCCCATTTTGCTAGCAATGGTGATGTGGCAGTGTGTACACCTGTGTTGTAAGTGCATGCTTGCGTGCATGCACGAATGTATGTGTGTGTGTGTGTGTGTGAGTGTGTGTGTGTGTGTGCATGTGAGTGAAACTGTCATTCATGGAAAGCAATGCCTCATTTCTGCAAAACTGTAGCTATCACTGCTCGAGGTGATACGAGTTGTAATTTGGGCAGGAAAACGTGCAAAATCGCATCCTGCCGACCTATGATTTCAAAGTTAATCTCTTGAAGAACTAATGAAAGTAAATAGAATAGAAGCAATATCCGTTTTCACAAAAGAGGTAATAACATGTTATCTAAATCTGAATCTGAGTGTTGGAGTACATGTTTAACACTCTCTTTCCAATAGATGGCATATTAAAAGCTTCTCTGCTCACTAAAAGCAGTTTGCCCCATATCACAAACTTTTTGGTCTCTCTTGTTCTCTGATGCTGTGATCTTGAAGGCAGCACCCACAGAGGAAATCAGCACCAGTAAAAGAACATGGGGCCCTTGGAAAAGGAGATGCCTTGCAGTAGGATTCTAGAGCTGTCATTCTTTAGCAAGGTGCTTTATTCACACTGCTGCTCCCCACCCAGGAGTAAAACGGTTACTTGTGAGGGCTGAGCTGGAAAGAACTTTGGTGCGCTCACTTGCAGCCTTGTTGCATGCTCCCTAGGGAGTTGTGCAGCCTTGTTGCATGCTCCCTAGGGAGCTGAGATGATACTGGAGTGATGGAAAGAGGGGCCCGATGACCTGGGGGCAAACGTGTGTGGTTTGAGCACCCATCGATGGTGGAAAGTCGCAATAATAGAAAACGCACCGTTGCCTTTACCTCAGACTGAAACCGTCGCCAGTGGAGAGTGAGAGCGCCCTGGGAAACTGGCTCTGTGCTTTGTGCGCAGGACACAGAAGGAGATGGAGAGGAGTCACAGGAGGCAGGTGATGGAGCTGCAGGAGAGCTGCCGCAAGGAGAAGGAGGAGCTGCGTCACTCCCACGAGATGCGACTGGCGGACCTGGAGGCCAACCTCGCCAAAGAACGCACATCCATTTCGGAACTGCGCATGCGCAACGCCGACCTCAGCTGCAGGATGCAGGTATGTCACTTGCAATGGACGGCCATCGGTCAGACAAATCGGTCTTCTACAAGTTCTAGTCAGACAGGCGGGTAGGTTGGCTAATCTAAGCAGTCGATCACTCAGTCCGTCATTTGGTCGGTTGATGTAGTCTGTTAGTTAGCCTGCCAGTCAGTCAATAGTTAGTCAGTCAAGCAGTCAAGCAGCTTACTAAGTTATCAGTTTGCAAATCATTCAAATTAACAGTCCATTCATTAACTGTGTCTGTTGTAACTGGTTCAGTGATGTGTTGCAGCTGTTGTAGCTGGTTGCAGTGATGTGTGCTTTGACCTGCCACACACGCAGAACAGCTGTGGGGTAGGACCAGGAAATCTTCACAGCCTTGGGGATGCGGCTCTGGAGGACTTGTCCTCGTGAACCATTGTAGAGCAGTATGTCCTTGGTGGCACAGGTGCAGGAGAACGTCCTCAAGCACGGCTTTGATGCCGAGAAGAGGAAGCTGCGCGAGGAGTTCGAGGAGGAGAAGCGAGCACTCAGCCAGGACTGCGAGGAGCAGCGCAGCAGACTGCAGGCGGACGTGGCGCGCTGCAAGAGGGAGCTGCAGGGACTGCGGGAGGAGAACGCCACGCTGCGTCAGGACCTGGCCACCATGAAGGCGGAGCTGGAGGACGAGTTCCAGAGGGAGACGGACAAACTGCTGTGCAAGTTTGCCGGGGAAAACGACAAGGTGAGCCCCCACCACATTCAGGTCTCTTCAGAGAGGCGGGTGGCACAACCGCCCAATTGTGACACAATATCTTGCTTCACAAGCTTTTGGAGCCCTCTCCCTCATCAGGTGGGAAAGTGGCATGTGGAGCGAGATGCGAGTAACAGTTGGACTTGTGTGTCATTACTGGAATTAACTGAGTTAACCCACACATCCCTGACATCTTCAGGTCACACATCCCTGACATCTTCAGGTCACACATCCCTGACATCTTCAGGTCACACATCCCTGACATCTTCAGGTCACACATCCCTGACATCTTCAGGTCACACATCCCTGACATCTTCAGGTCACACATCCCTGACATCTTCAGGTCACACATCCCTGACATCTTCAGGTCACACATCCCTGACATCTTCAGGTCACACATCCCTGACATCTTCAGGTCACACATCCCTGACATCTTCAGGTCACACATCCCTGACATCTTCAGGTCACACATCCCTGACATCTTCAGGTCACACATCCCTGACATCTTCAGGTCACACATCCCTGACATCTTCAGGTCACACATCCCTGACATCTTCAGGTCACACATCCCTGACATCTTCAGGTCACACATCCCTGACATCTTCAGGTCACACATCCCTGACATCTTCAGGTCACACATCCCTGACATCTTCAGGTCACACATCCCTGACATCTTCAGGTCACACATCCCTGACATCTTCAGGTCACACATCCCTGACATCTTCAGGTCACACATCCCTGACATCTTCAGGTCACACATCCCTGACATCTTCAGGTCACACACCCTGACATCTTCAGGTCACACATCCCTGACATCTTCAGGTCACACATCCCTGACATCTTCAGGTCACACATCCCTGACATCTTCAGGTCACACATCCCTGACATCTTCAGGTCACACATCCCTGACATCTTCAGGTCACACATCCCTGACATCTTCAGGTCACACATCCCTGACATCTTCAGGTCAAGGAAACCCCATGACGTAGGAATTTTTTTGTACGACTTCCATTTCCCTTTGTGGTTTTTTACTTTCTACATTTCACCTCGCAGCATCCACAGCTTAACGGTTTTTTAGGGGGGGGGGGGGGGGTTCGTACTTGTTATGCTGTGTTCTCGATGAATGAAGTACAGAAGAAAAAAAAATCTACAAGGTCATCTACATATATTTCATCTCAAGACACTAAGGCACACCAAAGTAACAAGACCATGACAGTGTTGTATCAGACAACAATTCTACCTTTTTGGTCGTCCCTTTTAATATGTGTTTATTGCAGTTAACCAGCTTGGACACTGAATACCATGACATTTCACAAGCGACAGCTTGCAAACTGAAGGAGACTCATACTGAGTGTCTCTGTCCTGTACATGTTTATCACCAGGGTGATTACGGACCTACAGAGAGACTAGGTACCACAGGAGCAGCTTGCAAACCGAAGGCGGCTCATATACTGAGTGTCTCTGTCCTGTACATGTATATCACCAGGGTGATTACGGACCTACAGAGAGACCAGGTACCACAGGAGCAGCTTGCAAACTGAAGGCGGCTCATATACTGAGTGTCTCTGTCCTGTACATGTATATCACCAGGGTGATTACGGACCTACAGAGAGACCAGGTACCACAAGAGCAGCTTGCAAACTGAAGGCGGCTCATATACTGAGTGTCTCTGTCCTGTACATGTATATCACCAGGGTGATTACGGACCTACAGAGAGACCAGGTACCACAAGAGCAGCTTGCAAACTGAAGGCGGCTCATATACTGAGTGTCTCTGTCCTATACATGTTTATCACTAGGGTGATTACGGACCTACAGAGAGACCAGGTACCACAAGAGCAGCTTGCAAACTGAAGGAGACTCACTCAGAGTGCCTCTGTGCTGCAGGTCACCAGGGTGATTGCGGACCTGCAGCGGGCCAAGGCGGACCTGGAGCTGCGGCTGAAGCTGCAGGGCGAGGAGCTGCGGCTGGCGTGGAATGCAGAGCGGGAAGAGCTGCAGCTGGCGTGGGATGCAGAGCGGGAAGAGCTGCAGCTGGCGTGGGATGCAGAGCGGGAAGAGCTGCGTCAGCAGGCACGCCTGGACCTGCTGCAGGCAGAGTCCCAGCACCGTCAGGAGATCCAGGCCTTGGACAACATGCTCAATGGGGTGGGTGCTGGCTCGCTCGGGTGGTTGCTGTTGCCTGGAATGGATGGTGGCTCACTGGGGTGGATAGTGGCTCTTTAGGGTGGATGGTGGCTCTTTGGGGTGGCTGGTAGCTCATTGGGTTAATGGGGTAATCGATGATTCACTGGGGTGAATGGTGGTTCTCTCTGAGGTGGATGACAGCTTTTCGGGTGAGATGGATGGATGGTGCCTCATAGGGGTGGATGGTGGCCCTTAGGGTGGGGTGGTGGCTCTTAATGGTGGGGCATGGCTCACTGGGATGAATGATGGCACATTGGGTTGGGCAGTGGCTCAGTTGATTGGAAGGTGGCTCGCTGAGATGGTTGACGCCTCTCAGGCATGGGTGATGGTTCTTTGGGGGGGAGAGTGATGGGTCACTGGGATGGAGAGTGGCTCACTGGGATGGAGAGTGGCTCACTGGGATGGAGAGTGATGGGTCACTGGGATGGAGAGTGGCTCACTGGGATGGAGAGTGGCTCACTGGGATGGAGAGTGATGGGTCACTGGGATGGAGAGTGATGGGTCACTGGGATGGAGAGTGGCTACTGGGATGGGGAGTGGCTACTGGGATGGGGAGTGGCTACTGGGATGGGGAGTGGCTACTGGGATGGAGAGTGGCTCACTGAGGTAATGGTGAATCTTAGAGCTGGGTAGCGTCTAGGTGGGATGGGTGATTGTGTTGGATAATTGATGTACTGGGAAGGGTGAGTGATGCATAAGTAATAATGGTTAACTGGGTTGGATTGACTTACTTGTGTGTGTGTGCGTGTATGTTTGTGTGTGTGTGTGTGTGTGTGTGTGTGTGTGTGTGTGTGTGTGTGTGTGTGTGTGTGTGTGTGTGTGTGTGTGTGTGTCTGTGTGTGTGTCTGTGTGTGTGCTTGAGTTAATAGCATATTAATGTTGGTGGCTTTTATTTGACTGCTGTGTATTTCTGCTGGACTGCATGATTTTGGATGAGAGAGATTACAGAAGCAATCTAATACTTGGTTTTGCAAACAGCTCCTTTGCCCTACACATTGAACCAGTTATTAAAAGTAAATACTTGGTACTGTTTGTGTGGGTCACTAGAAATGTCAGTCACTGAAAGACAGACTTGACTTAGCAGTTGAACGCCTGACACCCTTGACCTTGAAAGCCTTCCTGAGAGACACTTTGTGACTGCGTGTACCCCTGCAGGGCCTTGCGTGTCTACTGCATGTACCCCTGCAGGGCCTTGCGTGTCTACTGCGTGTACCCCTGCAGGGCCTTGCGTGTCTACTGCATGTACCCCTGCAGGGCCTTGCGTGTCTACTGCATGTACCCCTGCAGGGCCTTGATGTCTACTGCATGTACCCCTGCAGGGCCTTGCGTGTCTACTGCGTGTACCCCTGCAGGGCCTTGCGTGTCTACTGCGTGTTTTCCTGCAGGGCCTTGCGTGTCTACTGCGTGTACCCCTGCAGGGCCTTGCGTGTCTACTGCGTGTACCCCTGCAGGGCCTTGCGTGTCTACTGCGTGTACCCCTGCAGGGCCTTGCGTGTCTACTGCATGTACCCCTGCAGGGCCTTGCGTGTCTACTGCATATACCCCTGCAGGGCCTTGCGTGTCTACTGCATGTACCCCTGCAGGGCCTTGCGTGTCTACTGCGTGTACCCCTGCAGGGCCTTGCGTGTCTACTGCGTGTTTTCCTGCAGGGCCTTGCGTGTCTACGAGGCAAGCTGAGGGACGACTTCTTCGCCATCCTGCAGCAGGAGAAGGAGAAGGAGCTGGAGAGAGAGCAGCAGGCCATGAGGAGGAAGCTGCAAGAGGAGGAGACGGAACTGGTGGCCAGCATGCAGCAGCAGAAGGCCAGCCTGAGTGAGTTCCTCGTCAACTCCTGTACATGTAGAGGTGGTCCTCTCTTTTAAGTGGCACCGTGGCACATCATGGACACACGTAGGAAAGTCCTCAGCAAATTATGGAGACAGGTTTAAAATGTGAACTGTGATTTTTTTAATACTTACACTTCACATTGACA
>JAWQFJ010002376.1:0-5000 GCA_034096865.1 Theodoxus fluviatilis
CCAAATTCAAAGATTTGATAGATTTCTAGAAGAAGAAAAAAATATTTTTAGTCGTGTTTCATAATTACAAATTTAACCGTGATTATTTCCTGAGATAAGTTTGTTCTATGCAGTGCTACTTGATGAAAGAAACGTCTCTGAATTCAAAGATTTTGGCGGATATATCGGAAAGGTGTGAATATTTCTTTGAGTCATGTTTCATAATTACGGATTTAGTCTTAGCTATTTCTCTTGATGAAGTTAACCTATTCAGTGCCGCTTGCTCCTTTCAATGTAATAAACTCCTCAAAATTTAAAGTTTTGACGGATTTCGCTCTTTTCATTGAGACTTCAGCGTTTTCTTACGTAACATCCATGCATTTAGAACACTTAAGGTTGACGTGCAGTGCGCCGTAGGTTCGCAGAGCAAGAAGAAAATGTAATGTGGATTAAAGACCGGGAAAGGTGCGAAAAGAATCTTCTTTGGGAAGGAAAGGAGAATGCAGAGGAGAACCACATCTTTCCAGCAGACGACTGAGGGGCTTCTGAAAAGCGCACAAATGACCTCCCCCAGGCACGAGAGTGCAATAATGTTCGTTCCTTAAGTATTATTATGCCTGAACCACCCACATAAGCGAGCACGCAACTGTTGTTTTTTGCCCCCCGAGTAATTGGCTTGGCGTGTCGGCAGGTGTTGAAAAATGCCTCACTCGGCGTTTCTTTTCTTTCCATGCTGGCCTGGCCTGCAGATGACAAACACGTGAGTACCCGCAACCCTACACGGCATCCGTACTCCACCCCTCACCGCCTCCAGCTCCTGCTGCTGTCGTTGCATCGCCTCCTGTTGTAATCCTCCACTCCCACCCCCACCTCCATCCCGTCTCTTCTATCTCTTCCTTTTCCCTTTCTCTCATCTTTCCTTTCCTACAATGTATTTCTGCCTTTCATCCATCTACTACCTTCATTTCTGCTCCAGTTTCTCTTACTCCTCCTTGCTCCTCTTCCAGTTTCTGCTCCTCTTGTTGCGTTTTTTGCCACCTCTTCTTTCTCCTGCTCCTCCTCTGTTACTGCTGCTGTTGCTGCTGTCATTCTCTCTCTTGTCTGTTCTAACGTTGATGACTGTCCTACTGCCATAACTGCTGTTGCTCATCTTTCACTTTTTTGTTGTCCTTAATCGTAGTCGTGCGTCTCTGCGGCTCTCTAGTCCTTGTACCTGATTACCCTTTCTCAGCTTCACCTGGGCCTCTGTCTCCCCTGCTCGTTGTACATTTTTCTTCTTGCATGTGCTCTTTTGTTCCTCTTTCAGCCTATCGCTTATTCTGCCCCAACTTTCCCACCTACTGACTGTTCTCTTTCTCCTACTCCTGCTTAAAAAAAATAGTCTCCCTCCTTCTCCCTCTTGACTTCTTTCCCTTATTCCTGCACTTGCTCATCTCGTCCTCATACTTCTCCAGCTCATCTCCTTCTTCCTGTACCTCATTCAGCTTGTGTTCCTCCAATTCTTGCTTCTCCTATTCTTCGTATTCCTCATTCTACCTGTCTGCCTTCCAGTTTAAGCCTCTTCTTTCTCGAAATTGCTCTCAGAAGAGACCCTCAGTTGAGGCTTGCCGCGTTTCTCGTGTTTACCGCATTGAAATGGGGACCAGCACCTCGCCAATGTGGTCCAGATGGGCCACACTTCAGCATCTTTTGTCCATCAGGCCCTGGAATTCTGCAGGCCCTATCCAATTCACCTTGGTGCCACATGGGGCAAGAAAGTTGTCCAAACACTGCAGGGCTGCTTGACTGGGGAGCTGGGAGTGCGTGCGGCTCATTTCCTTTCATCAATTAAGTCCGGTGTGTGAGTCAGTGTTGCGCTTGCACGTCCAACTGTGGGCTGTGTGTGTGAGTTTGGAATGCTGAAACTATCAGCGCGCATAAATGAAGGCTGCAGGAGGAGAGACGGCGTGAAAAAAAAAGCGGGCGTCGTGTATATGCCCGTGTGGGTTTTCAGATGTTTTCATTTCGCCAGAATCCCCGATGTTTTGAATTTGCCGGCCTGTTTGTTGGAGGAAGTTATTCCAGGGAGGGGGTGTTTTTCCAATCCTTTGTGTTGGGAATTGTTTTGTTCGTGATCCTTCTTTTGTTTCTTGTTTGATTCCACATTTCTTGCGGGTGAAATATATAGACACTTGGAAAGTTTACCTCTGATGAACAAATATAAAAATTCGACGTGAAGCGTTGGCGAGAGCCCGTGCATATTTGCATCCGACGTTCCACAAAGGCCCTATTGTTTTGAAACGTCGCACGCAGGCAAATATTTGAAGGAGCACTTCAGACAACTCCAGCAATAAGTTGCCGGGGGATTTCTCGCATGCTGGGTTACCCGAGATTACTAAAAATTCAGGCCTACTTATAATTTGATTCTCCGGTGCAAGTGCATTGGGAACCCTGTTTACTTTTTTTTGGAGCCTTAAAGTTTGCCCAGCAAAGGAATCTCTTCAGTGGCTCCAAGCAAATATTGGCTGAAAGTTGACCACTCTGGTTTCATTTTTCGCCCCGCTCTCCTTTGACCCTGATCAGAAAAGCATGCCGAGGGTGTGAGGGGCAAATAACTCTTGCTGCAGCGTGTTGTGAGAAGATATTAGTTGTTTGCCCGGCACCACTCGGGCAATATTTGATGTCTGCGGCCCGCAATTCCGTCCCGGGCGATCGGGCCCCGAGCCTGACATGAGCTGAATGAAGATGGTGGCGTGCAAACAGGGATCTTCCCCTGTCTACAGCAGGCCTGTTTGCTCACACCCCCGACAAAAGATTACTGGGCGCTGGCGGAGAAATGAGTTTATTTTCATTGATCTGCCCCCTGCTATTTGCCCGGCTCGCCTCAGTCAAGACTTGGCGAGCTTCGAGGAATGGATTACCGCGGCCCTGCCGTGAATAGGCCCCACATGCACCGTGGAGGCGACCCTGTCATTTGTTAATTGCTGGTCTTCCCTCTGTTATCATGGGCCGCACTCCTGGCTTTCCCCTGATGGATTACACATTCAACCGAGACCCCTGGGGTGATTAAACAAGAAGCTGTACGCGAGAGCGGCGTCTTTGAGGAGAGGAGGGGAAAAAAGCCAGCCGGGAAGAGAAAAGGAAAGAAGAGGGGAGATGGCGGGTGTGTGGGGGTGGGGTTTAGGTCTACAAGGAAGGGCAGGGGAGGGTTGGAGGGAGACCTACTCTGAATGATTGCATGGGGGTGACATTGATTCTCCTCAAATTGAAGCTCGACGCCTGTGTGACCCTGCTGCTGTTCTCTGGGCGCCTCCATTCCTTTCAAGTCAATACTGGGCAGGGAGATTACTGGGACGGGGAGGGAAGAAAATGGCAGGATGACAGCGGCGGCTTGGGGCGGACTGTGTTTGCCGTGTCCTGAGGTCCGTGTTGACGAAAGAAGTCGCCGCTGTTGACCGAGGCCTGCCCTGGGGCAGGCGCCTGGCCACCGGCTTCCCGCCTGGTGGTTTTGCCTGCAGTGCTCTCCCTTTGGTAGCTCTCCTGCCTTGTGGTCTCTCTTCCTTAGGTGGAACTCCCTATGGTGCTCCTTCGTTAGACATGTGCATGGTACGCTCATTATTGCAGTCTTTCTAGCTCAATCATGCCTTTTGTGATAGTAATGCTGGGTGGTGATTTCCATGCTCTCAAAGGGTTTTCAATGTGGTTCGTTGTTAGCAGGTCACCCTGGCAATCGTCTCCTTTGGATTGGTTATAGTTATAATGTTCTGAGTAGGTTTCCCTCCAGTTCTTTTTCATTCATTTAATCCAGTTCCCATTTGTGTTTCGTTATCGACGCTCTGCGGACCTTTGCCTATGCGTCCTATTTCCGTGGTTTTCTTCTTGATAGTTTCCCTGGTAGTATTTCTCTTGATGACTACTTTCTCTGCAATTGTTTCCTTAATGGTTCTTTCTTTGAGAGACTCTCCATGTACAGTCTTCTGATAGTCATCCATCAGAGCCCATGACGAACAGTCGATTATGTCTTGTCTCTGCCAAGAGGTGAGCAAGTTCTTTGATTTCCCGTGTTCTGGGGAATATTAATTAGGACAGCGCCGTCGTTTGACTTTCATTGGCATTTTACAGGCGGTTGCAAGATAAATCACGTCAAGACCTGTGGCTGCACATTCGGTAATTTAGGTGCGCAACTGAAGGGCGTCAGGCTTTAAGAATCGGGCTTGCAAGGTTATTTTAAATACAGAACGTCGACCGGAGATTTGGTGGCAAGGTCTAACAGTGCATTGATCATCGATATCGCGAGTTGATCAGCTGGAGGGTCGGGGAGCGCCAATGAGAAAGCCCGTGTTTGCTCTAAGCTGACTGACCAGCGAGTACCCAGGGTGATCGGTTAACAGACTGCCGAATGAGATGGATAGTGCTTGTCCGAAATGACCAATAGGAAACTATTCAATAGCAAGAAAGGCTTTGGTCCTTACGCCTCGACCGCCCGAGGTCTTCGATGAGAACTACAAATGGGAAGCGTTTTTAGTTCCCTCGTCCATGGCGTATCTTGATGCTGTACTTGAGAATGAGTATACAAAGCGATTTTAGTAAAACTGAATAAGGCAAGGGAAAGCGGAAAGTTTTCTTGTATCAAATCCTGGTTGCTGACTTGGATCACATCGGAAAAGTGAAAGGTCTTGAACCTCCCCAGCACTTTTCCCAGCTGGCTCCTTTGAACGACACAAAAAGAAGGGAAATATCCATTCCATTTACGGCAGCAGACCTTGCGGCCAAGATGTAAGAGGAGTTTCGAGAAGAGGCCCCCTGTTTGTTCGGGTGACGCTCATCGTAGCAGTAGCGAGGCAGATGTCGGGCGGGTTTTTTCCCAGGGCCAACAAATGGCGACAGCTATCCGCCATTCCGTCTGCCGGGAGCTGTCCGGGGTGTCAGACCAGACTCGACTTTTGCATATTGATTGGCTCTGCCCAACACCTCGCCGCCTCCAACCATTTGCATGGGAATGCTGTGGCGTGTGAAGGCACTGGAGGGTTAGAGGAGGAGGG